>CALZFC010000030.1:2497500-2540000 GCA_945643635.1 Allodiplogaster sudhausi | reverse complement strand
CCATCTCAATTGCTTACGCTCGCCATCCTCATCGTCTACGCTTACGAGGAGCCTTCTTGAAACAGTCGCTGTAATGTAATCCATGCTCACTGTCTCGCTGTCTATCTCTCTCTCTCTCTATCTTACTCTCTCTCCCTCGCTCTCTATATCTCTTCCTATCTTACTTTCTCTCCCTTTCTCTCTCTATCATTCTCTCCCTCCCTCTCTCGCTATCGTTCCTCAGAAAGTAAACTCTCATATCCAGCTCTGTCACTCTCTCTCTCTCTCTCTCTCTCTCTCTCTCTCTGCTCTTTCTCTGTCCCTAGCTATATCTCTCGTTCTATGTGTTTCTCACTCTCAATCTCGTTCTGTCGTCCTCTTTCAATATCTTCGATCTCCCTGTTCCTCCGTCTACGTGCTTCTTTAGCGTATCCAGCATAAGTTTCTTCTGTAATTGTACACAGAAAGGTTGCTCTCTCCCTTTCTCTCTCTCTCTTCTCTCTCTTCTCTCTCTCCTCTTTTCTTCTCTTCCTCTCTCTCCTCTTTTCTTCTCTTCCCCTCTCTCTCTCTCTTTCTTTCTCTTCTCTCTCTCTCTCTCTCTCTTTCTGAGATTCTATTCCCGAGTTGAGAAAGATGAAGTCCTGACAAGGAACTGGCAGACGAAGGCCAATCCGTTTGACGGGTTGGAAAAGGAAAACGGGAAGGTAGGAGATGGCATATTCGCTCATCTACTGCGATGCAATTCAGCATCACCGCTACTCTTTCCTCACTCTCTCTCTCTCTCTCTCCCTCTCTCACTCTTTCCCTCTCTTTCTCTATATCCCTCTCTCCATCTTTCTCTCACCCACTCTCTCGCTCTCTCTCTCGTTAATCCACTCTCTCTCTCTCTCTCTTTTTCCCCTTCTCTGAATGGTGACAGCACGGCGCTGACTGCTGCCAGTCAATTCGACCAGCGGTTCGCTCGTAAAGGAGAGAAATGAGGAAAGTGAGAGAGAATTAGAGATAAAAAGGAAGAAGATAAAGGTAACCTCGTGTGTGTGTGAAAGGGGATTCGCGATACAAAGAAGATTAGTATGAAAATCGGCGATGGGCAGTTCGTTGGATGGGGAGAGGAACGAAAAAAAAGGAAAAGAAAAAAAGTAGGCGCCAATTTATCCTTTCACGCAGATGGAGAATCCTTGCGGACTCCCGCTGGCAAGGAACAGAAGGATTTCGACATACAGAGAGAGAGAGAGAGAGAGAGAGAGAGAGTGAGAAAGAGAAAGAGAGAGAGAGAGATAAAGTGAGAGAGGCTGAGAGAGGGAGACAGATATAGAAAGAGAGAGAGAAAGACAGAGAGCGACCGAGAGAGAGAGAGAGAGAGAGAGAGATAAAGGAAGCGTTCCGTAGCGGCGCAGGAACGCAGTGCAAGAATTCAAACTGACTGCTGAATTGCCTGAGTAAGAGTGATGGACGCGTAGCGCCGTGAGGAAGAGATTGGAGGAGGCAAAAAAAGAAGGAACGGACTGCGCCAGTTGCAGGAAAAGGTGAACGAGAGAGAGAGAGAGAGCGAGAGAGAGAGAGAAAGAGAAAGAGAAAGAGAGAGAGAGAGAAACAGAGAGAGAGAGAGAGAAACAGAGAGAGAGAGTGAGAGGCAGAAACAGAGAGAGAGAGAGAGAGAGAGTGAGAGAAAGTGAGAGAATGAGAAAGTAAGAGAGACAGAGGTATTCATAAAAGAATTTGACGTGCATCATCTGATGGGTCTATAGTCGAAGAGACGAACGCTTATCCACTTTGCCTAAACCTAATAAGGCCAATTACATTTCTCCGCCGACTTCACCGCGTGCTCCTTCACATTACTGAAGATGGAGCCGAGAGCATCTTTTGATGTACATTAAAGGAGCTGTCCGTGTTTGGTGATTACAACAACAATGTAGCCAAAATCCTGAAAAAGAAAATAAATAAATAAATAAGAAAAAAAGACTAGAAAGCAATCGCTTTAGCAGCGACTCCACTAAACGCTTCCTTGGTCTCCGGATCTAAGAATCTCGCAGAAGAGAGGGGGGGGGGAGAGAGCGAGAGACAGAGAGAGAGGGTGAGGGTGTGGAAGAAAAGTAAAAAGTAAAGCCCGATCTCATCCACCAAATAGAGAAAGGCAGCTAGAGAAAGACCACCAAAACAATGTTTGCTTCCCCGGGCAGCTTCCGGGCTTTCTTTTTCCTTGGCCGCCGGAAGACCGAAATCAAGCCGTAATTGAAGCCAGTGGAGAAAAGGAGAAAGAGAGAAAGGAAGAGAGAGAGAGAGAGAGATGGTGAGAGAAAGAAATTTGCTCCAAAAAGGAAACCCGAAGCCAGTGGTTCTCTGCCTATTTGCGCGAGTGATGTAAAGTACAATCTCATTAGAAATGATATTGTCGCTTAATATGATAGACTTTGCCAGTTTCTGTGGTTTTTGGGCTGCAGCAGTTTTCTATTTGCGTTCCTCAGGTACAGTTTTCTGGAAATGGGATGAAGAAATCAGCCGAGCGTTTGAGCCGAACTTGGCATCGGATTGAACTTTATTTGGGGAAGTGTACACGGAGAAACAGAGAGAGAGAGAGAGAGAGAGAGAGAGAGAGAGAGAAAGAGAGAGAGAGTAAAGAGAAACAGGGAGAAAGAGAGAGAGAGCACCAGTGAGAGAGAGAGAGAAGGAGAGAGAGAGAAAGACAGAGAAAGTGAGAGAGAGAGACAGATAGAAAGAGTTTGAAGTTTTTTAAAAATATGTTTAAAATATATACATATGTATTTGTAAATGTACACAGGTAAACACGGTTTTCTTTACAGAATTAGCAATGATAACAGATGGTTTAAAAAATTTGAAGGCACCTCGAAAATTTAGCTTTATATGCTCCAGACAATCTCTTTATCCATATTATTACTTCCCAAGAATCTTGCGAGATATTTCAACTGTCTGAAGATTGTATTGAAGTTAAATGATTTTATTTTGACAAAAAAAAGCAAATAAAAATTACATCGCTTTACTCGAATTCACATAAATTTCATGTTATGGCTCGTCTCTGTCTAATACAGAGGAAAAGAAATCGCAAATCCAAAGTTTGCAACACCATTTTTGCTTCAGAAAACCATTGATTTATAATGGAAGAGGCCATATTTCAGAAGCACTTTATATTGGGTTCGAGTGGAGGGAGTGGAGAGGATAGCGAGGGGAGAGGGAGAATGCGAAGGGGAGCGTGTGGAGGGGGAGAGAGAAAGCGGCAGTTCGTCTACGCCTTCACCGTCGCTGGATGGAGGTACTCGATCAGGCCGGCCAGCGTCCACGCCCTGAAAAATATTTATTATTTAGTTGAATAGTATATTTCATATATAAAAAATAAAATAAAATAATTCAAACTTGTGATCGGCGGCGGCCCTTTGCTTCTTCTCGTTGAGACGGTGGCCATGCAGAAGACCCTCGGCGTCTTCTATCTCCATCGCCGTTTTCGTGTCTGAAAGACTATCGATCGATTAGGCAACACATCCGTTCGCGTTTCTTCAAGTGATCGGACGCTCGGATTACTGTTGTCAGCACTCTACCACTCGGCCAATCGGCACATTGCAAATCCCAACCGTGATCGAAGCGCATCGCCGTCTTGGTGTCGACATCGAGAGCGCCGTCGTTGGTCGCGACCGGCACGGCCTCAATGGCCGCGGCGGCGCCCGGCAACTCGAGCACCGTCTGCGGCGGCGAGAAGTCGCGCGAGAGACGAATCGACAGGTCCACGACGCACTCGCGGCGCGTCTCCGTCCTCTTCTCTGCGATCCACGCGCTGCAAAAGGTGGTTTTCAATTAATAATTGATCCTCGATAATAATAATTAATAATTTTCATTTAATCAATTAATAACCGCACCGAAGCTGCGAGAGGTTCGCACGGGTGATCGGACGCGCGTAGACGGAGACCTTGTGGGTGTCGAACTGAAAGAAAGGTTGTTATTACATGCATATAATTGGTCTCCGATATTTAATATGATATAGTTTGAACTGTCGAGCTACCGTATACCTCGAATAAGATTATTGGAAGGGTGTATTTTTGGTGTTAGAGTATACCTCGAGGACGCCCATGTTGTCGGAGACGACCGTGATGCGGACGATGGCGTAGGTGCGAGCGCGGACGATCATCCGGGAGGAGTCGAGCTGGACGACCGCCGCCGACGAGGGAACGAGCTGGAAATGGAGACATATGTGCTTTTTGCTTTCGACTTTGCACTAGTTTTACACTTCATTTCATCATTGTTGTAAATTTGCTATAATTTGAGCTTATACGCTGATTGTGAGGTAACCGTCTAGATAAAAGGATGATATCTCCGGACATTTCGATGAAGTTCAGTACCTTGACGAGAAAGTCCGTATTCGTCGCGTTGCGCAGGACAAGTCGACGCGATTCGGGCTCTTCCGAGTGCGGGAAGAGGATGAAGGAGATGTTAGAGGCAGCCATTACGAGGAGAGGAGAGAGGAGGGCTGGAAGAGATTCAATCATTAGGAAGAAGAGGAAGACAATGGAATGCTCATGGAAGAGTGAGAGCGTGAAAGGGTAGAATAAGGGAGACGGGAAAGGGAGTAAAAGATGGAGAGAGAAAAAGGAGACAAGCTGCTCACCGCAGGAGATGTTAGTCGAACTGATGAAGAATTCTACGCGGCCGACTCGTCTCTTCACACTCGTTGCGAAATATTGCACTTGTAATTGAATAGGCAATTGACGAAAATATCATTATAATTTTCTGCCTTTTGTGGAAAGAGCCGAAATATTGCGTAAACTAAAAAATTTAATACCAATGTCTGAACTTATCACGTGTCAAATGCAGTTTCTGATAAGGTGGGAAGTTAATGGAACTAAAGAAAAATGCGCATTTCTTAAAACATTTCTGATGAATCGCAGAATCTGAATCAGAGGCAGCAAATTTCGCATTATTTTTCAACCAGATTTTTTGTGCCATGGACCCCCTTCTTACCACGATAAAGACATGATGTATTCCAGTTTGTTATCCCTTTTTTCACATCATTTCCAGGTCGTCGCCAACTTTGCCATCAACGGCCAGGAGACCGCGAACAGAGAGATTGGCTCCTTCCAGATGATCACGCTTCCGCCGCCTGGCAACGTGCGATTATCGACATTAAAAGAGACGAAGCCAAGTTCTCTTCTCTACTTTTCAGCAGGGACTCGACTACAAGTGGCTGCCCTTCTCGGCCGCGAAAGCGGGCGCTGGCGGCTATCAGGTCGTGGCCATAATGATCGATCAATAATATCAATGAATACTTTATGTTTTTGGTGCTTGAAGATAACTTCTGTTTCATAACATTAATATCGTCGTTCATTGATATAGAAATCATCAAAGCATTCTCAGATCGTCCACGTCGGCGACTCGGTGCCGTGCATCTTGGCTGATGGCTCAGGCGAGGTTCTCGGCAATCTCAACATGGCCAAGGAGGTCGCGACCGCCGGCCTCGGCTTCAAGGAAAAGGTTTGATTATAAGTAATTAAATATATTAATTATTTCAATAATTATGTGAATAGGTTAATCAATAAATAAATAATTTATTTCAGAAAATTGTCGGCCCTCGTTGCGGCGCCCTGCTTGTCCTCACCAAGCGCAAGATCTAGCCTGCCCCTGCCTCTGACCTTCCCTACCTCGTACCCGGTGCCATGGACCCCCTTCTTACCACGATAAAGACATGATGTATTCCAGTTTGTTATCCCTTTTTTCACATCATTAACTCATATGAACAGAATCGTACAGTTGGGGAATGACAAAAAGGAATTGAATGAAGAATTGGCTGTTGAAAATGGAAGCAGTTGTTCGGATTGCAAATAAAAGGACTTGTTTATTAGTTTGCGTCCGAAAGCGGGCGCGTGAACGTCATTGGCATTCTCCTAAGAAACTTCCTTCAAGAGAATTTTCTGAACGTGAGAACAACAAGAAAACGCACGTTCAGCAGCTGATGTGTAGTTCTGCCGCGAGAAGAGCAATAATAACCGCACACCGAGTATTTCATTCTTACTTCTGCTTTCTGAAGACCCTCTGAAGTACATTATTTAATCTCAAAATTGAAGAATTCGGCTTCTCCAAATTGTTACAGCTTTTACTATTACAGGTTGTCTACGGTGAAATATTGAAACTCTTCTTGGATGAAATATTGTTTCAGCGAAATTATCAAGAACCAGGTTGATGTAGCGCTTTCGTGCGATGCTGCCCACTTTTTAACTGCTTACAATGCCAGATAAACCACCGAGTCCGCTCTTCATGATGTTTATTGCAAGAATAAAAATAAATGCTACATCTGACAAAATTAGAGTTATAGATCCAGACAGCGAGCATGGTCGTATAGTATTTCTTACTTAATTAGCAATGATAAAATTTGAAATAGGATTCCAGACTATCCGATTGTGCATTTCACTGCTCTACAATGCAACGCGAAGTCTCAATCTTCTGACGACTGAATTGATCGCGAGCATTTAAAACGATTACATGATTTCATTTTAACTACAACAAAACATACAAATAACAACGACTCGAACATACACTTCATATTATTCATCGTCTCTGCCTAATTTCCGGAATATGCACTGTACTAGTCGTTCTCTCAAATGCCTTTCAATGAGCATTGAAACTAAAATCAAAGCAGCTCAAACTTTTAATCCTTACCGCTAGAATATCAATAATTGAAACAGATTATATTAAAAAAAGCTATTCTTGTATAAATTATAAAACATCTATTCATAACTGCGTTGCAGTTCTTTGCCTCGCTTCGCTCGAACCAACTATGACTCTTTACATTGCTTATGGTATTCTAGAGGAAACCTATGCACGTTTTCACAAGAATATTATTACAACATTATTATTACTATTCTTTACTTCTAAAAGGAAATGAAAATTAGTAATTCTAAACTAAAATAATAAAAAAAATTCAGAATGAGAACAAAATAATTTCTTTTAAATATTCTCATTGCGAACCGGTGCTTTTCATGGACGTGACTTCGTGAAAACTGCTTGAAATTCGACTTGCTTGATTGTTTCGTCCCCTCAACGACCGCATATATAAAATTAATGTACTGGTATTGAATTAGAGACACGGAATAATCATTGACATCATAATAGTTATGATAATAACTACAAGTAACACAATATTAAAATAATATAATATGTTAAGTACGTACGGACAATGACATCAAAAAGGGGATTGTAATTGGCGACTCGCGCAGTCTGGAAAGGACGACAGCACAAACCCTCGCCGTCAAATTCTCTCTCTCTCTCCATCTCTCCTTCTCTCTCTCTCCGTCTCTCTTTCTCTCTCTCTCTCTTGCCCGCTCTCCTTGTTTCTCTTAGTATGGTTGGAGTTTACTCGAGCATTTAACAATTAACATAAGGATTGCTTCAAGTTTTATCGAAATTCCTAAAACGAAGGAAAAATTGCTGAATTAATGCCAAATTTCCGGAATATGCTCTGTATTATTCGTTCTCTCGAATGCCATTCAATGAGCTTTGAAACTAAAACCAAAGCTGAAACTTTCAATTCTTTCTGCTAGAATAACAACAATTGAAATAAAAAAATATTAATAAAAATTTACTTTTATAAATGAATATTATAAACCGAACTGCGTTCGGGTCCTTTTCCACGTTTAAACGTATATATAGAAAGGTTCGAGAATTCTCTCGAACTTTTCTATATCTGCTTTGCTCCTGATATTCTGGTTAAAGCCTCTAAATAGTGGAGAATACTATCAATACTGCTTATAAAAATTACTATCATTAATTTATATTAAGCAGTGAAAAATAGTAATTCCAATTTGTTGTAAAAAAAAAATGTAAAAGAACACAATTTTCTTCTCATTGCGATCGGGTGCTTTTCATTCACGCGGCTTGGTGAAAAGTGCTTGAAGTTCGTCTTACATATGTGTTTCGACGGTGTTAACCGCTTCATTTATAAAAATCAATGTACTGGAATTGAATTAGAGACGCGAAATAATTAATGGAGTCGCAAATGATTATGATAAACATCACAATTTAAAAATATCTTACAATTAGCAATAAAACTAAGTGTCAGATGAATGAAAAACTTATTTTTCAAGTTTCAATGCATGTACATTGATGGATTTTAATGGCGAAACTTCATCGAATAACTTCGTTTAAACGAAATGCAGCGATATCTTTCACTGTTAAAAATATAATACAGTACCGAGCAAGAATACTGCCCAGTCCCTGTCCAATCATGGCGTAGAAATTGGCGATGCAAAATTCGCTCATTTATTGGCTAATTGCAATACGCTTCATGTAATTTAACTTTTACTATGCATTTGTAAGTACGTAATATCAGCATTATTTGATTTTAAAAGTCACTGCAATTTAGGCATATTGCCAAAACTCTTTATATGGATGTAACAATACCCTAACAGTCCGAAAAGTAAAGGTTGCTCAATCAGCAATACATTCAGTACATGGAAATATGTCATGAATGGCACAGGAACTCCTAAACTTGGGTATTTCAAACTCTGCCAACTCTCGACCTGATTTCCCAAGTTGGGAGTCCGATCTATCGCAGGAGAACGAACCAGATATCAGTTACATCCCGATCCCACTTCAGTCTGAATGAGAAAGGAGAAATGCTGAAAGCAAGCGGAAGGCTGCTTTGATTGTTATAAAGCAGAGCACTGACGCTTTAAAAGCAACAAAGCCCTCCTTCACGATCGCAATCGTATCAGCAACTTCTGCAAAATTTATATTTTAAAACAATTTGAAATACAGTCAAGTTTAAATCATATTGTTAAGAAAATACTTTTACTTTTTTTGCTGGCACGATAACGGCCTTGGAAGCAGTTGCGGTGTAGTCAGCGTCTGAAATTAATTAATTTTTTGTAAATATTTTAAAAACAACATGAAGACATTGAAACTTATGATTTTTATTTGAAAACAAAAACCTTTGAACTTAGAAATCATACAAATGAATCAACATTAATAAATAAATAAAGAAGCTCACGATTCGAACCTTCTTCTTCTACTCATACGAAAGGTCGAAATTCGTTGACAATTCGTCAAGTTGAAGATGTAGAAGACGGCGAAGAGAGTTGCCATACTTAATTTTCATTCAGGCAATTGGGCTTGACAATGAATTTTCATATCGCGATTTTCAGAGTGAGTTCATTTTCAGAGAAAGCATAGCGAAGTAAGAATATAAATACATCAATTTAATTTTTAGATGCAGAAAAAACTGGAATACCTGCGCAGGAAGCGATGTGATGGGTTGACGACTTCATTGAAATCTGGCGTTAATGGGTTGGCTGATGTCTATGATCTATGATCTATGATCTATGATCTATGATCTCTAGAAAGATGCTGAGTTCGAGAGCTGCGCCTTGTGTATGAGGGCAGCGACCACGCAAAGAGCCACGCGAGGATGAAGACTGAATCGCGATTCTTCGAGTTGGCTCACCTGAAATAGCTAGGCCAGCCTTGCTCTTTCGCACATAATTTCTAAAGGGCAATTGTTACGTAATTACTAGCCTCTTTTCACTAATTTAGCTGACACTTGCGAATCAAAAGACCACCGAAAGAAAAAAATTAAATGGAAATTGGTCTGGGAAAAGGGGGGGGGGAGAGCGTCTCTCTTACATGAAAAGATACGTAGCCGCCTAGCAACAAGCGATGTCTGTGCAAAATCAAAAGATCAGGTTTTTTATGATATTCATTACATGTAAGCTCCTAGAAACTTCTTGGGTCTCACTGTCTGAAGCGGTTGCTTCTCGACAGCTCTCCATCTCTCTTCAAATCAGCCGCAATCATGTGCTCATGGATCTACTTCACTTCCCTTTTTATAGTATTCGAGGTTGGAGTTTACTCGAGCTTTGGATAATTAACATAAATATTGATTCAAGTTTTATCTAAAGTCCTGCAAATGAACGAAAAATTCCTGAATTAATGCAGTCCTCACTCACGTGCCTAGAAAAATGGTAGAAAATTCATCAAAATGTACTTACATACATTAATATACTTGAATGAATATGATTGTAATTATTGCACTTGTTTATTTATAATTTTTCTCTCTTACATTAGCCCGTGGCGGCAGTCACCCATTTCCAGCGGATGGGTGGCGCAGAAAACCAGAGAATCACGGATGTCATGCACAAATACTGCTTCAACAAGTGCATGACGCTCCCGGTTAGGGCTTAAATTTAGTTGTTGACTAAATTACAGCAACGTTACTTTAGTATTTATCAGTTTATTATTGATTGCGATCACACTAAGATGGACTAGTGCTAAGATAGAAAGTGATAAGATAGACGAGTGCTCTGATAGACTAGTGCTAAGATAGAAAGTGCTAGCTAAGATAGAAAGTGCTAAGATAGTCGAGCGCTCAGATAGAAGAGTGCATCGGAGTTGCAATCGATCCGTCGACGTACGCTTGCCAGATTCTTACGCAGCCTCTCGACCACGAATACTTTGCATACTTTCGTCGCCTAGTCGATGGCGCTTGCAGCGCAGGAACAGGAGAAATCTACATATTCGAGGCTGCTGAAGTGGTCGAAGTCAAATGGCAGCTTCTTCTGTACAAGGACATTGGGCGTAAGTGAAGAAGGAATAGAAAAGTTCTGCTGTCCATAACTTTCTTAATAGTCTTGAGTTTTTTATAATTTTTTCATTAAAGATAGGCTTCTTAATTAGGCGCCGACTACTTGGCGATCGAAGTAAAAAGGGGCGAATGCGTGAGATCGGGCCGCGCCACGCGGCCCGTCACGGCGCGCGCGTCCCTGTTAGCATTCGTAGGCAAGTAAAATATTTTTATGTTTTTTTTTTACAATGTTGATTTGGTTTAAGTATTTGCAAAAATATTTTTTCTAAATTGTAAGAAAAATTCAGACATTGGCGGCGAGCACGACGATCTTGTCGTTCTTGACGGCGCCGTTCTGCGAGCTGGTTGCTCATCAACTTGGGATTATTAAAGGAGTCCAAAAACACACGTTTGAATTCGCGCAATTTTATCTGACAAAAGGGCGAGAGATCATGTGTGATCTAGAGATCGAAAATTCAAATCGTTTCGTGCTCTTTGATTGTTTTTAGAAGGTGGTATAAAAAGCAATTTCTTAAATTTAAATTTCGAAAACTCATGCTAATGAGAAAACAAAAAATTAAGAAGTGGACTTGTACAAACCAATTTCAATTGGATTGTGCTTTAATCTTGGGAAGGCAGTTCCAATATTTCAGAAAAAGCACCGACGTCACCGTGCGAAGGCCAACAAGAATGTCAAGCAAGAGGTGGGCGGAGCAACGAAGGAAGTGGGCGTGGCTTACAATTAGAGAATGTAAAGCAAGAGGTGGGCGGAGCAACGAAGGAAGTGGGCGTGGCTTACAATTAGAGGGCGTTTTTGACACGACAGAAAGAAGATTCTAGCTCTCTCAGGAATCGCTAAGACATTATTATTATTCTTTAAAAAAAATAAACATGCTACTAATTTAGGAAACGATGAATGAGAAGAATGCAGCAAGTCCCTTGGTCGCTGCCTATGATTCGCTTCCATTGTCGACGGTGTGAAATTTTATAAAAATAAAAATAATAAGAATTTCCTAGAATAAAGTAATTTTATTTAAAGTTTGTAATAATTTTCATTTAAGAATTAGCTGAACTGCTAAAAACATTTTTTTTTCTTCATTTTTCAGGACTACGGAAAGTTGTGCAAAGCCCTCTCCGCGTGTGGTCACTCGGTTAAGAATGAACAAGTTTGATTTGTCTAAAAAGTTGTATTTTAACAACTTTTAAAATTATTTTTAAAAGTAATTTAATAAAGCAAATATTTATTTAAAATTAAACATTTAAAAATGAAATCTAAATTATTGACTAAACATTCTTCTCCTTGCAGCCCGGCTTCCACTTCCGAGATGGAGTCTACCGGAGCCCGTCCATTGATTCGATCATTGTGCGTTCATTCAAAAGCTGCAACTTTGACTACAAAATAATTTTCTAACTTCTTTAAAAGAGTTTGAATGTTAGCGAGTTCAAGAATAGAAAGTTTTTTTTTACAATTTTTATTAGAATGAAAAGAGAGAAAAATTTCAGGGCGCCATTGTCTCGGAGTTCGCGTATGCTCCCGATAATGGAGAGGAGGATTCTGAGGTGCCATTCGGAAACAAATGGCTTATAATACTGAAAAATAATTAAAACAACGGTGATGTTAAAAATGTATTTAATATGAAATACTTCCTAAGGATACTTCCTCGATCTTGACCAGCGAAGTCTCCTCTCGTTCGGAAGTGAGCGTGGTAAGAAGATGTTAATTTATTTGTCTGAATGCCGTAATCCTTTTCCACACCGTCACCCGTAGTCCTACCGTATTCCTTAACCTACTGTACTCTGTACACTTACCGTATCCCTTAAACTTACAGTATCCTTGCAGTATTCGGAGGATTCGCTTGGTCTTCCGGCGACTCGTCGTCTCTCCGTGCAACACGAAGAACTCGCTCGCCTTCGTCACGAGAAGATCTTCATTGGCGCTCGCACGGCCAAGGCGGCCGAGCTCAAGTTCCGGTTGGAAGAACGATTCTTTTTCTACCTGAAAAATGGTTAAACTGTGAGGAAACAGCACAAAAATTTAATCGTATTTCATTTCATTGAAATTATGTCAATTGATTGAAGCTGATATCGATTGATTTTAACGAATATCGATTGATTGATTGAAATGAGCATTGAAACTGCTTCCAGAAGCCTGCTGCTGCCGTTCGCTCTGTACTACCGGCTGCCCGAGGCTCTCTCGCTCGCCTCTCTGCCCGCCGCCCTTCAGCTCCACGTCGTCTGCACGGACTTGCGCGAAGATGTCCGTGTCTTGGCTTTCATTTTATTTTTATCTTAGAAATTCACAAAAGTTTCGGTGAGAAAAAGTCATTTTAAACGATATATCCGCTTGTTAGGCTCACCACTTCCCGATCGTCGAAGTCAGAAAGGGCGGCTGCAGCGGCTACTTTGTCGAGCGCTACGTCCCTAAGACTGTAAGAAAAAATTTGTTTTTATTTTAAATAATTTTTCATCACGAATTATCTAGTTACTCCAGGAAAAAAGGTTATTTTTTGAAATTGTAACTATATTAACCTTGTTCAAAACATCGGTTGAAGTTTCTAATTGTAGACTCTTATTTGAATTTGAAATAAAATAATATACTTTTATATTTATTGATTTTCCCAGTTTCCTTCGATGGCCGCCTTGGTGGACTTCCACTTCGAGCACGGCTTTGGCTTCACGAGAGCCGATTCTTCCTTCTCGTCGATGACGTCACGTGGCTCAGCATCTTATCACCGCTGATCAGACTCTGCCCCCAAAACCGACTCCGCCCCCAAAATCGACTCCACCCCCAAAGCCGACTCCACCCCCAAAACCGACTCCGCCCCTGATCCTAATCCTTCTTTTTGCTCCGCCCCCATGTCTGCATTGTATAAAAGCACATGTTAGTTGTCTCATCCTTTTTTTACATTCGTATGTATGTACATACGACAGATGTACTTGCACTAGCTATGCTTACAGAAGCAATCGAATGCACGAAAGACGAAATAGATTGAGGAAGTCATTGAAGATGATGACATCTGCGTTGTGGTTCTGTCTTCTTCTTGCCGGCCCTTTCTCTCTCTCGCCCTCTCTTTTCTCTCCAGAAAATATGACGAATTATTTGGTCATAAAATATGACAAATTATATAGCAAAGGAATTAGAAACTGGCGCGATTCAATTGCGCGGCAAAATTTGGATCGGGCGGTTTTGTTGCCGAGCGAAACTTTAAATGCTTCACTTATCCGTAACAATTGATAGGCCACTCGGCTCCGCGATCATTATGCCAATATGGAAAATGATTAGTAAATGCTCTATCAGTTTTTGTCCTTATCCATGTTATTACTTCTCTACAATCTAGCGAGAAGTCTGAACTGTCTGATGGTCAACGAGGCCGCACTTATTCGCGATCGATGGCTTTGTACAAGGCGGGTGAAGGAGATCGAGTCTGTAAATCGGTAAATATGAGAGACAGAGAGAGAGAGAACGAGAGAGAAAGATATTGAGTGAGAGAAAGAGAGAAAGTCGGAGAGCGAATGAAAGAGAGGCTGAGAGTATAAGTAAACGAGAGAGAGTGAGAGAAAACGTAAAAAGGAGAGAGAGAGAGTAAGAAAGAGAGGTAGATTATCGCTCTCGCTCTCTCTCTCTCTATCTCTCCTCTGACGGAATTGTTGTGGATGCACATTCCATCTAGGGAACATGAATATTGACAGCCTCTCGGGGTCGGCTAAATGAGCGCGCATTCTGAAAGGAAAGTTAATGAAATCGTGTTCGAAACTAAAAAAAATTATATATTTTAATCTCAAAATTGAAGAATTCTGCATCTCTAAATTGTTACAATAACCTTTCACTATTACAGGTTGTTTTCTGTAAAATAGTGAAATTTTCGTTGAATGAAAGATTGTTTCTACGAAATTCTCCTTCTCATTCTCGTGCATCGCTTTCGTGCGATGCTGCCGACCTTTTACTGCAGAAGTTGAAAGCTAAACCACCGAGTCCGCTTTTCGTGATGATTATAATAAAAATAAAAATAATAATAAATGCTGCATTTAAACAAAATAAGAGTAATTGTTCTAGACGGTTGAGTTGATTGAAATAGTTTATTTATACTGTATTCGTGCAACAACAGTCAACTTAAACATTGCTTTGGAATTAATCTTCTGTGCCAGATCCTTGAAATTGATCTTTTCTCATGACTAAAATCAACAAACAAAAACCTAGACAAAGGGTAACCGAAATAATTCCGTTGTTCTAAAGTGCAAGCTCTCTTGCAAATCTGACAGTTGATAGAATTGTGAGAAAGAAAGTCAATTCACTCCTCTTCACTTTCGGAGAATCGCTCACTCCATTCCACTTCTTTGACAATTAGAGAAAATGCGTTATGTGGAAAACGTCGGGTGCGTTGGGACGAAGCGGTCGCAAATTATTTCCAACCTCTTCTATAAATACTTGTATCTTAAGTCACCTGTCAAGAACAAGCTCGCTGAAATGCGTGGCTTGTTTTTAATTTTGGAGTGGATTTACTTCGGTAGAGCCAAACAATTTGTAAATATGGAGGGTTGTTTTTTTTAATTTAGCATTTAATATTTTTTCATAATTGATTGAATAATATATTTGCGATGCAGATCTGTAGCACAGCACTTTGCTCCATTCAATTTTTTCAGAGGAAGTCCCCTTCTCAATGGTGCAGTGGGCGGATCCAAGTGGATCATTTCAACTAGTGCATGTACAAAAAGGTTTTTAGAAGCTCGTCACTTTCATTATTAGGACTGATAAGCAACCTATCTCGGTCATGTTTGCGCAAGTATATGACTAATTCATTTTGAAATGGGCACCCTATCCCTCTCCTCCCATCTCACTGATGGTGCCCTTCACACTCTCTCCATTGGAAAGGCCGGCTAATGTCGGTTACGATCGTCGAAATGCTGTACCAACGCACGAATTTGCTGGCCCTGATGACCACAGTGTTGTGCCGTTAAATTTTTTTTTGAAAAGTTCAAATAATATTCTTGGTAGTAATTTGGCGCGAGGTTTGACAATTTTTTCCATAGTAAGCAAAAGTGTATGGATTTCCACTATTTCAATGTGCTGTGGAATATAAGAAATATACCAGCTGATTCCTCGCTCTCTGACTTGGTTACCCTGGCTTGGTTTATTTATTAATGCACAACATCATTTGAGTTGTGCTAACTCGGAAAAGAGCAATAAACATATGTTTGCTAATGAGAGAAGATTTATGCAGGTAGCTAAAATCTCATAATGAAAGACTAGGTTCTGGAAGGATACCGAGCCATGGGGAAGGAGTCGGCTCTTTCCGTAATATTCACGAGTTTTCCTGATATTGGATTAAGATGGAGAGTCTAATCGGAATGTTATAGAAAGTTCCATTTCCTCGGCAGAATTGGTGCATCCTAGATTTTCGAGAAGAAAAGCCGGATGTTTCCGGAAGCCATCGACGCTGAATTTTTTTTTCTGTCAATTACCAGAATAATACAACCCATATGATAATGTCTCTTTGCCTGAAGTCTCTGTTATATTCTCATTGTCAGTTCAAACTCGAATATGTTCCATTAAAATGAAAATTGTCGATAATATACTCACAATAGAATAAAGAATCCATTGGTGTATACAGTGGATAAAGTGCATCTCCGTGTTGCCTTCAAAGGCAAACGAAGAAAAGCATAAAGGAACAAGAAGGGTTTATGATAAACAGGTACTCGAAAGAATTGAAAGAAAATAAAAGTATGTAATTGGATATGCAAGAGTGATTCGCGAAAATTAGCTCACTGATTGCGAAATCATCTTTTGTTCTTGTTTGCGTTGACCTTCTCTGAAGTTCTTTAGCGCTGAACTTGTAAAAGTGCTTCGAACTTAAGTGCGTTTATGGTCAAATAAAAAGGAAAGAAGATTGAACCCCGGAGAATTCCTCATCACTTCATCATGGATCCAGCGGACGAGGCGGCTGAATCCGCCGACTCACAAGCCGACTCGTCGTCTTCTGAAGATCTACAGCAGCTCGCCACTGAACGGTTCCGTCGGCGTTTATACAGATCCCCCCAACCCTCATTGGCCTTTTTCCACCCAGAATATATACAATACCAGTAATGGAAAGTATCGTTAAAACTGTATTGCCTATTTGACAACAAATAAAATCCTGTTTCTTTTAATAAATGTTTTCTCTAAATTTAAGATGGTTTTTTTTTCAGAATTAAAGCTTTTATGCGAATGAATACATTCGAATTATTAAATATAATTCAGCTTTAATTTTTTTTTCAGCTTCTACTACGATATCATCGTAAGCGTGGCTTCAAATGCTGCGGCGGAACGCAGGTCACACCGTTTTAAAACTAGTATAGTTTACTAGTCTATCATTCCTTGCGTTTGCTCCGGAAGGGCATCGAACAGGGAACCTCGAGATTGCACATTCGAACTTGTTCGTAGTACTCTACGGATGTCATTTTGGGTGCTTTGCAGCAATTGCCCTATCGACGAGGAGAAGGCTATTGTACACTTCGCGGACTCTGTCTACGGCTGGTTCGTTGAGACGAACACCAACAACTACATTCTGGTGCGACCGCCATCTCTTCTATGTTGTACTCGGCGTGCGGATTGCATCGCTCTCATTTACTTTCCACTCGGCTCTGTGCAGAAAAGAGGCCAAATATTTGAGGGAATTCAAAATTGCCTTGATTTTTTTGAATGTATCTATGCAAGTCAGCTCGGTCTCTAGAGATTAAAAGTCAGTGAGTAACATCACTATGGCTCACATCAGCGTTATAACAACGCGCAAAAAGAATAATATAATAAAATTAGCAGTCGGGTGCACAACTAGGGTGCAGCTGATAGTGGGGTTTTTTGTGATTTTTCTACTTTTATTCGAGTTCAAATTATATTCGCGGCGGAAATCGCGCGAAGAAACGAGCCCTTCTGTTCCACCGGAAAGGAGATGCGGAGCAAGGGAAAGGAAAAACGCCTCCTTTCTAATAGCGTCTTGTACTCCGTAGTTTGAGGAGCTTCTGGGGTTTTTTTTACAACTAATATTCAGACATATTCCGTGGGTTTTCACCAATCTACGGCCGATGTCCGTCAAATAGTTAATATCGGCCCAATGACACGAACTCATTTTGAGGCGTTGCCTTCGCGATGCGCGGTTTTTTTTTTAAATTCTACATACAGTACCGCTCAGCGGCCAGGGGTCAATGCTATAGCGGCTATAGCCAAAATAAAAAAAATATATAAAAAAAAATATTTAAAAAAAATTAAGGCCTGTAACAACAAACGATGTGTGCTTTCTTCAAGGCGACCGGCTTCCTTCGATTCCTTGTCGAGAAGTTTCCGCTTCTTCCGATGCCAACTCGCCGCTCCATTCTCGACGCGTTCGTCACCATCGTGATCACACAAAACGACGTCGACGACGAGATCGATCGCCATAGTGTGAGAGTTAAAAACGACAAACAAGAAAAGTCTACTACCAATATTTTGTTCAAAGTTTGGTAACAACATTAAAAGAAGAATTCTAGTAACAATGTTATTTTGTTCAACTTTTGATAACAACATTGTATACTCAAAGAAAAAAGTAGAATGATCATGGCGTGGAATCATCACTGGCATATCCGTTTTGTCCTACAGATTTTGAACGAATTTTGAATGAACAGTCCATTGAGAAATGCCTCGCATGCGTACAGGATCCATACGAGACACATTCATTAGACTGATATACATATATATATATATATATATATATATATATATATATATATATAAATATACATATATATATATATATATATTTTATATATATATATATATATATATATATATATATATATGTATATTTATAATGATTAAAAGTAGGACCTTAACAATATACATTTATACATATATAAATAATATATATTATAATATGATATACATATAATATATGTTTGTATATATATATATTATATATATCCCTTTCTATTATATTTTTCGGCTCTATAAGTCAAAAGAGTCAAAAGATCGAAAAATTAAAAATATGCCTATTAATCTTTTTTTTACTGCTTCATCAAGTCTATAGAAGCAAACTGCCATCACTCTAGTTATACATACATACATACATATTGCCTTTTTTCGGACCCGCTTTTTCCTTTGCACTCCTTGTGCTTACTTTCTGTTCATGTTTTACGATAGAGCCTTTTATTCTGCAGCATTAGTTATATTCAGTTATAAAAAATTAGGTTTTATTACTAAGCATAAATGTTTGCTTAATCTATCTTAATCTTTATGTATCGAATACCGTTCTCTATTTTTTTTAAATTGGTTCCTCCTCTTCCTTGCAGTGCTCGCGGTCGCTGTACATATCATCTCTCCCTCTTTCACTCTCTCTCCACTTCACGGACTCTCCCTCTTTCCCAAAGATAAATACAAGAAGAGAAGGAAGGAGTACACTCGAGAATTAAATCTACATATACATATGTATGTTTAAAAAAAACCCGCTATAAATAGGCTATAAGCATTCTCGTTCATTAGCACATATTTAAATATGCATATTTCAATTAACACTCATTTTAAACTGCTTATCAGGCTGTGAATGAGGACGAAACATGCTTTCCAACTCTCGCACCTTGTTGTACATTCGTAGCGATTCGGAAAAAAACATTCCAGCTTTAGTCAAAAAGGTTCTTATTACATCAAACCATAAGATGGCTTGTGGATACAGAAGAAGTACTAATTATGTGCTCGGGATTTACAGCACGTAAGAAACGAAAGCGTAAAGACGAATAGAATCAGTTAGTCGGCGCGAGCAACACGCCTTTCCTCTGCGCCGAGAGGAACATAGCCTGTGGCTGACTCACAATCAGACCACTAAACAGCACACAAGGGGATTCGAACCTGAGATCTCTGATTTCGAGGCAGACAAACTGTGCGATATTAGATATTAAAAAACTTTACAGCGCGGTTGCTTCATAGGAGGAGAAAATATTCTTCTTTTTTGATAAACTTATGTAAATAATTTCGTTTACTAGTAAGATATATACTACATACATGTATTATGGTGAGGGATTTAAAAACATTAAAATTTTTTTTGGGGGAATGACTGTTTTCTTTATTTATTTATTCTTTATTTTGTATTGTCTAGCAAAAGCAGCGAATTAGACATGGCCACTTTCTAATGGCATCACAGTAAAGCCATGTGTTCTTCTTACGAGAGCAAGAGCGACTTTAATGCAGAGAGAGAAAGAGAGAGAGAGAGAGAGAGAGAGAGAGAGAAAGAGAGAGAGAGAGAGAGAGAGAGAGTTTGTGAGGAAGAGGGGCAGAAGAGTAGCGAAAAAAGCTGTGAAGCTTTGCTAACGAAACCACTGGGTTTTCGTGTTGTTTATAGTGAGAATAAAATTTAAAAAAAGGGTTTTCACGAAGTTGCATACAAGAAAACGAAGTTGCTCTCTTCGTCTCTCTCTCTGTCGCTCTCTCTGTCTCTCTCCCTCTCTCTCCCTCTCTCTCCCTCTCACTCTCTCTCTCCCTCTCACTCTCTCTCTCTCTTTCTCTCCCTCGCTCCCTCCGGCTCTGTCTATGAGATGTACCTTTTTTTGGTTCCTTGACACTTCGTCAAAAGACACTTCGTCAATTGACGTTTCGTCAAAATTTTTGGTTACATTTCGTCAATAGACATTTCGTCAAAATAAATTTATCTTGGTTACTTTTCGTCAAACAGACATTTCGTCAAACGACTTTTCGTCACATTTTTTTCCTAATGCAGACATTTCGTCAATTTATTACCATTTTCATTCTCGCATCAAGCTCGCCAGTAAGACATGACAAATAATTAATTAGTAGTGACAATCGGTTAAGTCAAAGTCAATTATTAAGTAGTAGATTGGTGATTATTTAGTAGGAAATGTACACATAACTAAACATGACAAATTGTTTGTTAAAGGACCACGCACTCAACCCGAGTTCATGATCGCTTCAGTCCACTTGCCTGAAGCTCTGCATCGTTTATTCTGTCAATTTGAACAGAGACAAATGCAACCACAAATAAGCATTCAGTGGAGAAAAATACACATACAACAGTATACTACATTAATTATTGATGAGCTTGATGCGAGAAAAAAATGGTAATAAATTGACGAAATGTCTACATTAGAAAAATATTGTGACGGAAAGTCGTTTGACGAAATGTCTATTTGACGAAAAGTCGCCAAGATAATTTTTTTTTGACGAAATGCCTATTGACGAAATGTAACCAAAAATTTTGACGAAACGTCAATTGACGAAGTGTCGGGACGCCCTTTGGGTTGACGGGGGACGCCCTTTGAAATTTGGCCTACGTTATCGGCGATTGGCTTGTACCATGGCAGAGAGTGAGAGAGAGAAACAGAGAGAGAGAGAGAGAAAGAGAGAGAGACAGACATGCAGAGAGTGAGAGAGAGAAACAGAGAGAGCGAGAGAAAGAGAGAGAGAGCCAGACAGGCAGAGAGTGAGAGAGAGAGAAACAGAGAGAGAGAGAGAGAGAGAGAGAGAGAAAGAGAGAGAGACAGACAGGCAGAGAGTGAGACAATCTCTCGCTTGCTCTCTATCCCTTCCCGTCATTCACTCTCTCCTTCCCCCTCTCCTTGCCTCACTCTTCGTCTCTCTCTCTCTCAATCTCTCATTCTCGCTCTCAATCTCTCTCCCTCTTTCGCTCTCTGTACCCTTTTCTCTCAATTTCTCGCTCGCTCTCTGTCCCTTCCCCTCATTCACTCTCTCCTACTCCCTCTCCTTGCCTCACTAGTCTCTCTTTCTCTCTAGAGAGGGAGAACGAGAGATAGAGAGGGAGAGAGAGAGAGAGAGAGAAGTGAGAGAAACAGGAGAGAAAGAGGGAGAGAAAAAGAGAGTGAGAGAGAGAGTGAGAGAGAGAGATCGAGGGAAAGAGATCGAATAGATGTGAAAGAACAAGGAAGGTATGTGTAGAGAATAAGAGAGAGAGAGAGAGAGAGAGAAGTGAGAGAAACAGGAGAGAAAGAGGGAGAGAAAAAGAGAGTGAGAGAGAGATCGAGGGAAAGAGAGCGAATAGACGTGAAAGAACAAGGAAGGTATGTGTAGAGAATAATAGCGAGAGAGAAAAAACTCAAATAGAAATAGCGAAATTTTTTCTCAGATATTAAAGAATATATTGCTGGTGTTTCTGTGCCGGTGGTTTTAATCGTAAAAGATGCTACATATCCATGCTGAGAGATAATGAAAATGATCCAGGTGGCGACTGGGTTTCCCTAAAAAATAATTATTCCATTTGGGCACGAAGAGATTTCAGTACTCCTTATTAGATTAGCTATGATTGGAGAAAATTCCAAGAATTTGAGAAAGACTGCCAAACTATCCGATTATCTATTTTATTACTTCTGTACAATCTAGCGAGATGTCTCAAGTGTCTGACTAGTGTATTGCGATAAAAAGCACTTTAAAAGTTAAATGATTTTATTTCACAAAAACAAACAAACAAATAAACAATAAAATAACTCTATGTGTGATTCGAATTTGCAGGAACTTCATATTATGCCTCGTATCTGAGTAATTTTCAGAATATGTTCTGTACTATTCCTTCTCAAATCCCTCTAAATGAGCCTTGATAAACAATTATCTGCCACCGAGCTTTTTAACAAATATTCAATATACAATATCTTCAAATTATGGCAACAACTTGGTGAATCAAAATAATGAAAATCAGAGGTTAATTGATAATGAATTACAAGCACACGGTGCAAGTATTCAACTGTCTATTACGGTAAGAATGAGCAAGACGAAGCCAGCCGGAAATGGCTGAACATTATGACGTCACTCTCTCTTCCTTTGCGTGGTGTTCTTGCGAGACGCCCACTGGTTTCATCATCACTCCCTCAATAGTTTTTTGAATATATTCTGTGAATTTTGAAATACTATTTAATATAATAAACTCAGGAATTAGTATCATCTTCAATAATTCAATCGAAAAGTATAGATTAATAAATTGTTTAAAAAAAAAATGTATCACCTCGTCCTCTTCAACGTTGTCTTCAGAAGTTCTTCTGAGTTCGTCGCTCATATTCTAAAGTGAAACAAGGCTTTAAAGTTTGTATTCAAAAGTTTCAATTTAATAATAAATATTCTAAAGTGAAATAAATCGTGCAAATCTCTAAATTGAAATAAAGCGTTACAAATAACAAAATGAAATGAACAGTCAAAATTGCAGATGTGAACTAATTGAATTTCATGACAGAATTTACAGGTTTTTCTAGAGAGAGAGAGAAAAAGATATACTTAAAAAAACATTTTAAATAATCAAAAAAAGAAGTGATTAATAGAGTTGACCTGTAGAATGTCGAGAGTCTGATCTTGCTCCGCCCTTTCTTTTTCCGCAAGGAACTCGGCTCGAGAAAGTCGCTGGTAGTAGAGCTTTTGCTGCACTTCGATCAGCTTCGTCGACACCTATGGAGGGAGACACAAGGATTTCAGAAGTAGTAAATACGAGATATTTTATCTAAAAAAAGAAAGAAATACATATAAATTTTAATAAATAAATAGTAAACAAAATATCTCTCACACTTTTAAATACCATCTCACAGTTTTAAATAAAACTGTTTAGTAAGTTATTAATTGGAAAAAAACACGCAAGAGTAAAGACACAAATGATATAAAATTTAAAAAGCGCCTTATATTTTCAGGTATACTATATATTATTTATTTAAAAAAAAATAAATTTTACAAATTAAATCCTCCTACCTTCTCTCTCTTGAGCATTCCATCCCACTCCAGGTCAACGAGGCCGCCCTTCTTCGCGATCGCTCGCTTTACACGGCGGGCGAAGGAGATCGAGTCTTCTCCTTCCTGAAAGAGAGAGAGAGAGAGAGAGAGCGAGCGAGAGAGAATGAGATTGAGAGACTACAGTCGGAGAGTGAGAGAAAGACAGTCAGAGCGTGAGAGAGTGAAGCCAGAGAGAGAGAGAGAGAGAGAGAGAGAGAGAGAGAGAGAGAGAGAATGAGATTGAGAGAGTACAGTCGGAGAGTGAGAGAAAGACAGTCAGAGCGTGAGAGAGTGAAGCCAGAGAGAGAGTAGGAAAGAAAGAGAGAAAGAAAGAGCCCTCTCTCCTCACCATCCTGGCCATGGCTGGCATGTACCAGACATCTGCGATGATTGCCCAGCTGGTCATCATCCTCCACAGATACTCTCCGTACGATGTTTCCTGGCTGTTCCAGAAGGCGTCTCCGAGGCGTGCGTCGTACTTGATAGCAATCGGGTAGATCACAGAGCCGATCTGGAGAGTTATCTTATTGTTCGTTGCTTTTGCCCTCTCTTTCTCTTTCTCTCTCTCGCTCTCTCTCTATCTCTCTCTTCCCTCTCTCTCTCTCCTCTTCTCCCTCTCTCTCCCCACTCTCTCTTTATATCTCTCTCTCCCTACCTCGAATGATCCCTTCTTGAACATCATGACCGACGTATTGTTGATGCAAGTTCCCTCAGGAAAGATGATGATTGGCAGTTTCTCGGGGTCGGCCAAGTGATCGCGCATTCTAAATGAAAACTTTACATTAATAATGAAATCGTTCTAAACTTACGTTTATTTTTTCACTAAAATTTTTTCGCCACGAAATTCTAAAATAATTGTGCTGCTCTAATTTCTAACAATCACCTTTTCAAATAATAGGAGATTTTCATTTAAACAATTTCTGAATCCCATTTGGATTACAACTTAAACAACTAAATGCAATGTAAGTACTTTGGTAAAAACAATATTAGACGCTAGCCATAATATCGATAATAAAATAGCATATAAAAATCAAGGTTTAAATATTACTATGAAACAACGTTTACTTGTAAATGAACAGTATTATGAAGGCACCTTCATAATATTAATTTTTACATACTTATTAATACATACAAAAGAAGAATATCATGAAAACACTACCTGTTAAGAACTGCGTTGCGGTCCTTTGCCTCGCTTCGCTCGAACCAGATATGGCTCTCTGCTTTGCTCATGGTTTTCTGCAGGAAGCCTGCAAGTTATCGAGAATATTATTACTACTTATAAAAATACATTATCATTAATGGCTCTTTATAATAGGAAAAAAAAGGTAAATGCAATCTGTAAAATAAATAACAGAAAGTTCCGAATCGGTGGCTTTCATTCATGCAACTTAGTGAAAAGTGATTGAAATTGGGGCAACCACGATAATCCCTTGTGCAACATCATTCAATTGAAATCTGATAAAAAAGAGAAGCATAATAAAGTTACGAATAATTATTATATTCACTGCACTTAATACTATCTTCGAATTATTATTAAAACTAAGTGTCAGATAACTAATAAAAGAATATCCTTTTTCCTCCAAGTTTTCAATGTATATCGTAGATTTTCATTGGCTTGCCTTCATTAGATTCTCTTGAAAAAAAAAAGAAACTTCTAAGAACCTCTTATAAGAAAAAGGAAAAATATATAATAAAATACAGTATCCCTACCAAGAATGCCTCCTTGTCTCTGTCCAATCATGGCGTAGCAATTGTCGGTGGAGAGCACCATCACATCGAAGGGAGACGTGTGATTCGCAACGCAGATACCGCAGTCGCGCGCACGGTTCTGGCTAGCAAAGAACAAACCATAACACATTTACATTATGCCTTCCTGGCCACATTTCACAAGGATCAATCGATTTTATAGATGTTGCCGAACTTTTACTGCTAACGTTGTAAGCTAAACCACCGGGCATGCTTTTCCTGATGTAGTAGGAATAAAAATGAAGCAACATATATAAAAAAATTTTGGCTGGAAAACAACAACGATAACAAGACCTCACATTCACACCCTCGCGTTCTCTCTCTCTCTCTCTCTCTCTCTCTCTCGTTCGCTCTCCTTTTCTCTTGTTGTTTCAATTTAAATTATTTTCATTCGCCCGTTTTCACGTATGCGACCTCACGAATGTACTAGAGTAAGTAGCGTGCAAAAAAAAACTCGATTTAAACCCTCCCGGGTCCCGTACCGATCATGGAAGCGGATGATGCCTGAGAATGAGCGGACAAAGACACGATTCGCTGTGAGCATTGCGTGCTTCATCAGCCAACGCTTCAGCCTGAGGAGAAAAAAACATTAAGCTAATGGTCGGAAATAAAACAAATAATATAAAATCCAATTATAAAAAACAAACAAAGAAATTAATACAATTTTGTAGAAAAAAAAACCAGACATCAAACGATGTCTTAAAACGATATTTCAACGCTTCTCAATCAGTGACTCGCATCCTGTCCTTGCTCATTCTTCACCTTTTTTCTCCATCACTTGCTCTCTCTCTCTCTCTCTCTCTCTTTCTCTCTAGCTCTCTTTTTCTCTTGTCACTGTATCTCTCTCTCTCTCTTTCTCATTCTCTCTCTCTCTTTTTCTCTTGTCACTGTATCTCTCGCTCTCTCTTTTTCTCTTGTCACTGTATCTCCCTCTCTCTCTTTCTCATTCTCTCTCTCTCTCTCTCTCTCTTTCTCACTGTGTTTCTTTCTCTCTCTTTCTCACTGTTCTTCTCTCTCTATCTCTCTGCTCTCTCTCTCTCTCTCTTTTTCTCTCTCTCCTCTCGATCTCTCTCTCTCTCTCTCTTTCTCAGTCTCTTTATCTCTCTCACCTTTTATCTGGCACGTAGCCAACGAGAGTGGCAGAGACGACGAGAGATGTCAGGCCGACAACGAAGAGACAGATCCGGATGGGCACGAGGATGAGGTAGCGGATGAGGAAGCCGGCCAGCCAGAGGAGGGTCAGCTTGGGGCTGGAAGAAGAGGGAGAGAGAGAGAGAGAGAGAGAGAGAGAGAGAGGAGAGACAGAGAGGGAGAGGAAGGAGAGACAGAGAGGAGAGACAGAGAGGGAGAGGAAGGAGAGACAGAGAGAGAGACAGAGAGAGAGAGACAGAGAGAGAGAGAGAGAGAGAGAGAGAGAGAGAGAGAGAGAGAGAGAGAAAGGGGGAAGGGGAGATGAGAGTGTGCGAGAGAGAGCCAAAAAGAAAACCTGAAATACCGACAGAGGACGTCAATATCTTTAAAAAAAATATTAAAAATTAAATTATGAATTTGTGATGCAGATATGTAAACCGGTGGTTTTACACGTTAAGGATACTATATGAAAGTGCTGACAGGACGGTTGATTGCTTAAGTGTGGGGACAATACATAATTAATATCTTATAGCAACTTATTCCATCTTTTCTACCGTACTCTTTATCAGATTCCTTAATGTTTTAGCGTATCTTACTTACTTGCTGGTGTAAGTATCTAACATAATTATCGCGCCGATAGTGCCTCAAATAGTAGTTAGGCTCATCTTGTACCCCGGGGGGGGGGGGGTGGGAGTGAATGGACCATAAGACGGGCGCCAGAAGGTCAGGCCAGAAAGTCAAACAGACTTGATGTGCAGGAGGTAGTAAAGAGAAAGAGAGAGAAAGAGAGAGAGAGGCAGACAGAGAGAGAGAGAGGGAGAGAGAGAAGATAATGAGAGAGACAGAGAAAGAGGGAGAGAGAGAGAGGAAGAGAGAGTGAGAGAGGAAGAGAGAGAGAGAGAGAGAGAAAGAGGAAGAGAGAGAGAGAGAGAGAGAGAGAGAGAGAGAGAGAGAAAGAAAAAGAGAGAGAAACCTGATGTGCTGGAAGGAGTACTTGGTGCGCGTCAGCAGATTCCACGACGGAAGTTGCTCAGCCGAGAAGCGCGACGTCACTTGGTCTTCGATGATAGATTCGATGCCGGCCTGGGAATAATTATTTTATAACCTCAATTTGTTTGTTTTTATTTTATTTTAATATATTAAAAAAAAACATATTTTTATATAATTTTTTCATTAATTTAATATAAAATTTTATTTATAATTGCATTATATACGAAAAATAATAAATGTCCAAATTTCGAATCAATTATGCGCCAAGAACTGTACCTTTTATCTAATAATTCACAGGAACCTTAAAAAAATTGATCGTACTTTGCGCTAACAACCCGCAAATCACTTCAAAGAACAAGCAACCCAAAGAGAAGAGAAACAAACAATACACGGAAAGTGAGTCCTCCGAGTGCTTCCAAAAGAAATTGCCATTGAGCTGGCATGTCAAGAAAGGTGCTTAAATTTCAAGGATGATAACGTGGCATTGCCGGGTGCACCCACCCAAACCCAGGGGCTGGTCGACTACCCACTCTAAACCCAGTGGGGGGTCGACTACCCACTCTAAACCCAGTAGGGGGTCGACTACCCACTCTAAACCCAGTAGGGGGTCGACTACCCACTCTAAACCCAGCAGGGGGTCGACTACCCATTCTAAACCCAGTGGGGGTCGACTACCCACTCTAAACCCAATGGGTGGTCGACTACCCACTCTAAACCCAGTGGGGGACGACTACCCACTCTTAACCCCGTATGGGGTCGACTACCCACTCTAAACCCAGTGGGGGGACGACTACCCACTCTTAACCCCGTATGGGGTCGACTACCCACTCTAAACCCAGTGGGGGGACGACTACCCACTCTTAACCCCGTATAGGGTCGACTACCCACTCTAAACCCAGTGGGGGGACGACTACCCACTCTTAACCCCGTATGGGGTCGACTACCCACTCTAAACCCAGTGGGGGTCGACTACCCACTATAAACCCAGTGAGGGTCGACTACCCACTCTAAACCCAGCAGGGGGTCGACTACCCATTCTAAACCCAGTGGGGGTCGACTACCCACTCTAAACCCAATGGGTGGTCGACTACCCACTCTAAACCCAGTGGGGGACGACTACCCACTCTTAACCCCGTATGGGGTCGACTACCCACTCTAAACCCAGTGGGGGACGACTACCCACTCTTAACCCCGTATGGGGTCGACTACCCACTCTAAACCCAGTGGGGGGACGACTACCCACTCTTAACCCCGTATAGGGTCGACTACCCACTCTAAACCCAGTGGGGGTCGACTACCCACTATAAACCCAGTGGGGGTCGACTACCCACTCTAAACCCAATGGGGGGACGACTACCCAATCTTAACCCAGTATGGGGTCGACTACCCACTCTAAACCCAGTGGGGGTCGACTACCCACTATAAACCCAGTGGGGGTCGACTACCCACTATAAACCCAGTGGGGGTCGACTACCCACTATAAACCCAGTGGGGGGACGACTACCCACTCTTAACCCCATATGGGGTCGACTATCCCACTCTAAACCCAGTGGGGGGACGACTACCCACTCTTAACCCCGTATGGGGTCGACTACCCACTCTAAACCCAGTGGGGGTCGACTACCCACTATAAACCCAGTGAGGGTCGACTACCCACTCTAAACCCAGTGGGTGGTCGACTACCCATTCTAAACCCAGTGGGGGTCGACTACCCACTCTAAACCCAATGGGTGGTCGACTACCCACTCTAAACCCAGTGGGGGACGACTACCCACTCTTAACCCCGTATGGGGTCGACTACCCACTCTAAACATAGTGGGGGGACGACTACCCACTCTTAACCCCGTATGGGGTCGACTACCCACTCTAAACCCAGTGGGGGGACGACTACCCACTCTTAACCCCGTATAGGGTCGACTACCCACTCTAAACCCAGTGGGGGTCGACTACCCACTATAAACCCAGTGGGGGTCGACTACCCACTCTAAACCCAGTGGGGGGACGACTACCCAATCTTAACCCAGTATGGGGTCGACTACCCACTCTAAACCCAGTGGGGCCCGACTACCCACTATAAACCCAGTGGGGGTCGACTACCCACTATAAACCCAGTGGGGGGACGACTACCCACTCTTAACCCCATATGGGGTCGACTATCCCACTCTAAACCCAGTGGGGGGACGACTACCCACTATAAACCCAGTGGGGGTCGACTACCCACTCTAAACCCAGTGGGGGGACGACTACCCAATCTTAACCCAGTATGGGGTCGACTACCCACTATAAACCCAGTGGGGGTCGACTACCCACTATAAACCCAGTGGGGGGACGACTACCCACTCTTAACCCCATATGGGGTCGACTATCCCACTCTAAACCCAGTGGGGGGACGACTACCCACTATAAACCCAGTGGGGGTCGACTACCCACTCTAAACCCAGTGGGGGGACGACTACCCAATCTTAACCCAGTATGGGGTCGACTACCCACTATAAACCCAGTGGGGGTCCACTACCCACTATAAACCCAGTGGGGGACGACTACCCACTCTTAACCCCATATGGGGTCGACTATCCCACTCTAAACCCAGTGGGGGGACGACTACCCACTCTTAAACCCGTATGGGGTCGACTACCCACTCTAAACCCAGTGGGGGTCGACTACCCACTATAAACCCAGTGGGGGTCGACTACCCACTCTAAACCCAGTGGGGGGACGACTACCCAATCTTAACCCAGTATGGGGTCGACTACCCACTCTAAACCCAGTGGGGGGACGACTACCGGGCCCTTTTGACCTACCGCGATAAAGTCGAGTGTGTCATCGACGAGGAGAGAGATGCTGCCCGGGTACGCTCTATTGTCGTGGCCCGCCAGCTTCGTCTCAATCAACTCGGAATGCTCGCGTTCGATGATTCCTAATAATAATAATAATAATAAATATTTTTATGCTTTTAGATTTTTTATTTTAATAAAAAAAAATTATAACTAGCTCTTCCTTACCCAGGATAATAAGTGTATAAAAAAATTTATTTCATAACTGTAATTAATTGCAGGTCGAGAACAGTGCTTGTAGTATATTTATTTTTAAAAAAAATTGTTAAAGGAGCAATAAACTTAACCATAAAAATTTTTCAATTTTTAAGACCATTGAAGTCTATCCTCCATAAGTCACATGCTCTATCGCCCTTGTGCTACGGCAAAACGCGCGAATTCAAATGTGAGTTTTGTGTAACGTAAATTAAGGTAAATCGATAATTTACGCAAGTTGTTCGATGAGGATGGGCATTTCCTGAGTCGCGGCAGCGTTTCTTCTACCGCTCCTCCGGGACTGCTGATGTCATGGACGCATCCTCCGCATCCGATACTTGCCGGGTCTTCAGGATGCATCTCATCCTCCTCTTCCACAATCTCTCCTTCTTCCTCCTCTTGTTCGTCTTCCCTTGGAGGCAGGTCGAGAGTGGAGCCCCACTGTGAAAATATACATTATTTTCTGTTATAAATAAAAATCGAATTCAAACGTTTCCATTAATTTCATCAGGAAAAAAAATATTTTTTTTATAAAACATAGTTCTAACACTAAAGAAAATGTTTTTTTTAAAATTAATTTTAAAAATAATATTTAAGAAAATATATAAAAAAAAACATAAATAAATAAATAAACTATATCTCAATAAAAAAATCCCACCTCGAAGACCCTGATGAGGCAAGCAACGAAGAAGTCGCGAATGCCGAGGGAGGCGCCAGTGGCACCGAGGAAAATGCAGAGAAGAATGATGTAGGAGATGAAGGGAAGGAAGGAGGAGTAGAAGAGGTAGAGAAGGTACAGGAACATGGCTGAAAAGGGTGGGAAAGATGAGAGGGAGAGAGAGAGAAAGATGAGAGAGAGAGAGAGAGAGAGAGAGAGAGGGAGGGAGAGAAGGGGAGAGAGATAGGGAGAGAGATTGAAGGAGAGAGAGATAGCGAGATAAAGGAGAGAGAGATAGCGAGAGAAAAGAGAGAGGGAGAGAGAGGATGAGAGAGAGAGGGAGGGAGAAAGAGAGAGAGGGAGAAAGAGAGAGAGAGAGAGAGAGAGAGAGAGAGAGAAGGGGAGAGATGGAAGGGAAAGGACAGAACAATTAGAGAATGGAGTGCTAAAAAATATGACAGAACGAGGCATAATGAGCAGGGAAGAACCGCAGAAAAAAAAGAAACAACGGTAGTTGCACAGAATGAGAGATAGGGACAGGAAGAGGTTAGAGACGGAGAGAAAGAAATACCTGCAAGGTGAACAGAATTCGAAGAACGTCCACAACGAGATAGAGGAAGTTGTCAAATGAGTAGAGCAAAGCACAGAAACAGTGTAAAATGTAGACAGAAGTGCATCCGAAAATAGAATGGAGAAAAAAAGAAACGGAGAGGGTGAATAACAAGAGAAAATATATCTTGCGAAAAGACAAGAAAATTTAAAAAAAAACCATCTCTAAAATTCTTTATATATTACTCGGCTTATTCTCGCCATGTTCATCGGCTTTCTAGAATATAATATGCCTAGTAGTTTTAGTTCCAAAGGAAGTGAAGTTCTCTGGTCTTTGTGCGTGGTATCATTTTTGCGTGGTATCAAACAGGGAAGAATGCAGAGCATGGCTGTTGATTGGATGATAATAAACTTTAGCGAGGACGTTTGGAGTGCAAGAAAGAAGGTGGAATTCACGTGAAGAAGAAACGTAGGGCAAATATGTATGGCTAGACAGACGGAGTTTAAAGAAGCCAAAAAAATTCGCGTTTGAATTCCCGCCTTATGCCTCGGACATAGGAGCAGATAGCATATGTTGTAGACAGAAAAATTGTATTAATAAAAAAGATTACGGTTCAGTTTATGCTTCTCTAAACCTGGTCACTCCAAACAAGAAACAAGAGCTAAATAGAAAATCCAACCACGGATCCGAGTGAACAAAGTCCATGAAGCGAATATAGTAAACAAGCTCTTTCCATTGCACCTTGCTCATATGAATTTTCACATCTTTTTTTTCTTTTTAGGACTTTATAATAATATAAACTTCATGGAAACTTTTTGTCAACTGGATTTGATAAAAGTATACGAGAGGGGGGGGGGAAGCGGATAAAAGGCGGCGACCTAAATAAAGTTCTTCTCTAAAAGGAAGAAGCAGAGATCGTTCTTCTTCTAGCCTAACTTTCAAATCACACTTTGCACACACACAAAGAGAGAGAGGCGGTGAACGTATCAGGAGACAGACGGCGGGCAATGAGTTGGCCGGAGTGAGGGCAGAGGAGAGAGAGAGAGAGAGAGAGAGAGAGAGAGAGAGAGGGAGAGGGAGGGAGAGAGAGGGAGAGAGTGAGGGAGAGAGCGAGCGAGAAAGAGTAGGAGAGAGGGACAGACAGCTAGAGATGTGAGAGAGTGAACAGCGGGGTGGGAGGAGGAAAAGAAGCAGAAGACTGCGGCAACTGGCCACAACAACATCGCTCGCACGTCCTGACGAAGTCATAACTATGAGAAAGAGTAGATCTATAAAGGCATTATACGTCAAAATGATGTAATATTCTAGCAGCCGAGATATCGAGCGAACATGGGGATTTGAAGGATCGGGCAGCAGGTAAAGCTGGTTTTACCGAAAGGGAGAGGGACAAGACGGAGAGAGAGAGAGAAAGAGAGAGAGCGGGAGAAGGAAAGAAGAAACTAAATAAAATTGAAAGGTGAACCGTGATCAATTGCCTAGTACTTGGAACAGACAGACACATCACAAAGAACAGTGAATGAAAGACGAATGGTGGTGGACTAATTGCATTTCCCTTTATCGATATTCGTGATAATGTTCATCATTTTTCCCCAGAATAATTTTTCAAAATTATAAACCTTATACTTAAAAAAAAACCTCATGCCGCAACTACTAACGAAAAATACGAGGCCAGTATAAAATTTTTTTATTTTTCGCCCAAATCGTGCACAGGGGGGTTCTCGAGCATGGGGAACACGAATATCACCTTTGTTTTGCGCTTGCATGCAGTTTAACAAAGTTACCGTACTTAACTAGTAAACGCCTCTCACGTGTTTGCACTCTGACAACAGAAACACTCGATTACTTCTTCAACCCGCTCACCAAACCGAAGAGCACGTGCCAACACGTTTACCGCTAATGTACGGTAACTAAGGAGGGTGATACAGTGACAAATCACAGTGCAAACACGTGAGAGACGCTTACTAGTTAAGTACGGTAACTTTGTTAAACTGCATGCAGGCGCAAAACAAACGTGATATTCGTGTTCCCCATGTTCGAGAACCGCCCTGTGCACGATTTGGGCGAAAAAGAAAAAAAATTTATACTGCCCCCTCCCCCCCAAGTTACATAGCACCAAATTTCCTCAATGAAAAGCGTTCTCACGAAGAGAAGAGATCAAATCTGCTTTGTTTTACAAATGGAAAAGAATGGAAATGGAGTAGGTATAATGATGAGAAAATAGATGTGCGTGAGGGAGCCAAATGGAAGTTCGGAAACGAATAAGCCCATGAATCATCGCTTCCCGACCTGGCCAAAGGCTTTGCAAACTCGCCGTGGGCAGCGGCGAGTAGAGCACAGTTCAGAACAAACGTAGGGGACGACCGAATAGCAGAAGGCTCACCAAAAACAAATTCTTAATTATTATTTAAACATAACTCCGGATTCGAGCATATACGAATAGAACAAACCGCATTCAGCACAACGGCTCACGAAACAATGACGAAGAAAACAAAATCGCTAAACAAACAACAATAAAAGAACTTTCTAAAAGTGTAAATGAAGTTGAGGTGATGAAAACCGAACAAATTTTGTGTCCGTGACCTTGAATTCTAAATCAAGTCCAGTGATTATTACAAAAACAGAACTGCGCCTACAGGCTACAGAAAGTACACTAAAACATTTACACTATAATGCAGAGTTTCGTAATTTAATTTAGTTTTGTGCAGGTTAAAAGCCAAGTTGTCTTCGTTGTTATCCATGTTCCTTTCAATTAATTTTCCATTGAAATGTATTCTAACGCCCTTCGTGCTGGTAATGACGGCAATTCGCACTAGTTTGGTCTTCTCGTTGCCTTCAATTATGCAAATGTTTTTTTGCTAACCTCATTGTCAGTTGATTCTAAATCTGCGCTCAGTCGTGTTTCAGAGGATGAAAACCCCTCTTTTCATGCTTAGACGTGAAATTAGACGTGGAAGAGCGAGTTTAAAAGTTTCGCGCCGTTTTGACTTCTTTTTCCGTCTGCTTTCTCCTCCTCCTCTTTGCTCTCTCTTCCCTTCCAAAGTCGCATCGATGTGGCGGCAACCGTCGAGCTGTCTCTCTTCTCTTCCTTTCTCACACTCTCTCGCTGCTCTCTCGTCGTCTGACTCGTTGAGAGATTGCAACAAAGGCCGTTGCTCTGGAGCACCGAGGCCTGTTAGGCCCCGCTTTTTCTTCCTTTCGCGTCACCCTCTCAGTCCTCCGTGCTCTTTCGTCTTTTCTCGAGCCTCCTTTCCCTCTCTCACCATGCTGCACTCTATCTGGCCACTCTCTCCTTCCTTGCTCCACTTTTCACCTCCCTTCCAAGCGCCCCCAACCGCAACGCGTAGCCGCAACGCTTCCACTTTCCATCCTCCTTCTCCCCTTTTTTAAACCACAATGTTTTGAAGCCTTGGACCAGTTTGCACCTTCTCCAAATTATATGGCGTTTTTACGTATATTTTCGTGCACTTCTTTGCAGCCGTTTCCATGGTGATAAGATTGTACTCTCATGCTTTTTTTGCAGGCTTGCCCCCCGTGCTACTTCAGCCCGCAACCATTCCGCCCACATCAGCAATGCGCAAGGGGTGCGTTTCTTATCTTTTACGAGGATAATAATATATTTATCAGCTTTTTTTTTCTTTTTTTCTTATGTAATAACAGAATATATTCTGATACCTTTATTATAATATATTTATCAACTTCTTCTTCTACTTTTAACTCTGCTTTCTTTTATTTTGACAACAGTATATGTTTTTATTATTAGATAGATATGTGATTCGAAATAATTGGTGATCTCATGATAAGAAAAAGAAAGTAGTAGAATGGTTCCATTTTCATTGTGAGATAAAATAGAATGAAATAAATGTCAATTTATATTTACAGAACGAAGCGCAAGGCGCAAGAGGAGGACGTCGATGTCATGGACGTGGACGATGACGAGGGCAGCCGAGGAGGCGCAGTCCCTGGCGGAGTAGCGCCCGTCCCTGTGCCCAAGGGTAAGAGGAGTTACCGAAGGAAGAAATACCCACTTTATGAAAACTGGGTGTGGTAGTGAGTTTCGGGACGCCGAAACCAGTGTTGAGTCAGAGTAAAACAGGATTCGGAAGACAGCATCTGTGAGCATGCGGAATGGTCCTATGGAGGCTCATTGTCTGAGTGGGTATTTGAAATCGAAGGTACCTTTTTATCCCTGGCCTATCAATATGCGGGGAAGAATATCTCGCAAACGCTGTAAATGCATTCATTTTCTGAACCTTTGCTGGATAGAAGGCGATTAGTAGCTTTGTTCTACCTCCTCAGTAGCTTTCCAAATGACCGGCCTAGCCCAGAGGTGTTCTCCGAACCATTCTTGCTCGGTTCTCGAAGCTCCGTTAATTTAACTGTGGCGATGAGAAGGTCAAAGAGCATCATCTATTGGCAATTTTAGTTTCAAAAGGATGGAATCTCCTTACATCTGTAATACAACGTGTGAGACGGAAAATGGCCTCAAAATTCAATGCGGAGCTGATGAATATCAGTGAAAGTCCTTGTTGAATTCACTATTATCTAGTAATGATGTAGGCTATAAAATCATGCATTCAGCTATTCTAATAATTTAGAATTTCAGATGAAGTAATATCTAAATTCCAGGGAAAGAAAAGGATGCCGAGTTTACGGCTCCGAAGAATACAAAGCTCGCCGATCTGGATGAAGAGAGCAAGGACACCAACAACGCGGCCAACAAGGTAATTCTTTTAGCATTCGATGCGAATTCTAGAAGCGAAATGTTTGAGATAATATCTTGCTCTTTCACAGGGAAGAAAAGGGTCCATGTAATGCATGGACCCACTTTGGTTTTTGACCGGTTTTGACCGGCCAAATTTACCCCATTCTTATAACCTGAAGAGATAAGGTACTTAACACGAGACCATTTAAAATGAGATTTTGAATAAATAACGTCATTTTTACAGAAATTTTTTCCCCTGATCCCCCTTTTTTACCCTGAACCTATTATCTGAGCGGCGATTTGTTTGGATATGCTTATTTTTAGAAAAAAATTTTTTTTACTACCCCACCCTGATTTTCGAGCCCATTTTGGGATTAGCCCACCCTACTTTTCCGGGCCATGCATGGACCCTTTTCTTCCCTGCTCTTTCAAGAGAAAGCCACAGATTTACAGTTGTAATCTTGCTACTTTTCATAAGGCAATGTATGAGAATTCGTCAAAAATTAGGGAGGAAAAGCCATTCAATTAATGCGCTATTTAGAGATCATCGTGAGGAGCAAAAAATAATTCTTGGCTAAAAAAGAGAGAAAAGCTACGAAGTCTTACAATAGTTGAAGTATTGAAAAATTGTGACGATGGAATAAAAGAAAGGAAAAAAGGAGATTATTTTTATCGTTATCAATCTTAATCACAAATCGATTAAAATTGATTTAAAAAGAACGAGATAAAAATAATAATTTGTTTAAGGAGCCGACAGCATCGATCGAGCAGACGCACTACATCATTGTTCCATCGTACTCGGCCTGGTTCGACTACAACGCTGTCCACCAGATCGAGCGTCGAGGAATACCCGAGTTCTTCAACGGCAGAAACAAGAGCAAGACGCCCGAAGTGTACGAGTGTTTTTATCATTCAATTTCAGCTCTAACTAATTGTAAGAGATTATACCACTTAAAAAAAGATATTTAAGAGATTAAAAAAAAGAGAAGAAAAAGTCGAATTTTTAAAACGTGAAATATACTGGAAGCGTGATTTTTTTACAGTTGAAGTAGACAAATACCGTATCTCCACTACAGATACCTGGCCTACCGTAACTTCATGATCGACACGTACCGACTGAATCCGTACGAATACCTCTCGGCAACAGCGTGCCGTCGCAATCTGGCCGGAGATATATGCTCCATTCTAAGGTTGCTATGCAGTCAAACAGAGCGTTACTGAACCACATGGAAAAGAAGAAGAAAAACAATTCTGGAAAAAACGCCTCTGTAAATAAGTAATTTAATGCTAGTTTTTGATTTACTGTGTTCCACAATTGACTTTGTTTTTCTGTATTTAAAATAAAATTAAAACGAAAATTTTTTTTGATTAATTTAAACCTTGTTCATTTGCAGAGTTCACGCTTTCCTCGAGCAATGGGGTCTGATCAACTATCAGGTTAGGCCATCCATTTCGATTAGATGTTTTTTTTCTCTGAACAAGCTATTGAATATATATATATATATATATATATATATATGTGTATATATATATATACATATATTATATATTTTGTATTTCGTAATCGTTCGATGAATATTTCTTTAGGTTGACTCCGAATGCCGCCCTACGCCCGTAGCTCCACCGCCCACTTCTCACTTCATGGTACTCGCGGACACGCCGATGGGCGTTCAACCCGTGAATCCACTTCCGGCTGGATTTGTCGTGAGTTTACTGATTCTTTCTGCACCCTAGAATAGGCGGGCTTTACTTATACTATACAGTGACTTCTGCAGTGTGGCCCATTCTATTACTGGCTAGCCATTCGGAAGTGGAATATATTTCTTTCTTCGCTATTTTTTTCCCCATTCCCAAATCAGTGATTGAACGAACGAGTTCTTCCGTAATAGATGGGAGGGGGAGAAAGTTTGGTCATCGGGTGGTGTATTGGGATCAATGTGACAATGCGGCGCGAGCGAACCGGGTTCAGTTCCTCTCTTCTGTTGTTCGATGAAGAGAGACACGCGGTCTGTTCTGACTTCTTGCTGAATCGAAAAACTCGTGTATCGTGCAACTGCCGAGAACAACCTTATATGTTTTAATACTTTTACGGATATTATTTTAAACAGCAAAATCTATGTAATTTTATGCTTATACATTTAATAATTTCTTCAGACTGGCGAGAAGAAGATCATGCTGGCGAACTCCGAGAAGAAAGAGGCAGAGGCGAAGAAGGAAGGAGACGATAAGAAGGATGGAGAGGTTTGGCGATGTGAAAAAAGAAATAGAAACACTTAAATTATTTAACGTCTAACAAAGAAGGAATACTTAAGAAAAAAAGAAACTGATTAGGGATTGTTGAGTTGATATTTTAAAAAGCTGTTTTAAGTGAGAATTAACATATGACGAATATAGTACTTATTAAATTGCTTTAATAAGTTGATTTTTTTTTCTTCAGGCAGCCAGTAACGAGAAGGACGAGAGTGCGACAGGCAAAGAGGGCGAAGATGCAGAGGGTGGAGCGGACAGCAAGGAAGGAATCAAGAAGAGTGCCATCGCGGCAGCAGAGAAGCTTGGAGCGGTCGGGTTGAAGACGGATATGTACGCGAGGCAGCTGGCGGCCATGAAGGTAAGGGAGAGAGAGAGAGAGAGAGAGTGAGAGAAAGAGAGAGAATTCGGAGAGGGGGTATAAGGGTTTTACGGTTATGTAGAGCTAGAGAGAGCGAGAGTGAGATAGACGGAGCGAGAAAAAGAGAAAAAGGAGATTTTTATAATCTTCCTCCAGGTCAAGGGAGCAGCACCGGGACGCGACTGGTCGGACCAGGAGACGCTCCTTCTGCTGGAGGGGCTCGAGATGTTCAAGGACGACTGGAATAAGGTTTGTGCGAAGGAATTAAGGGGGCGAAGGGTGGGGGCATAAATGGATAAGGAGTGACTTCTCTTAAAGATAATGAATTACTGAGATCTAAAAATAAATTTAATTATATAAAGAAAGAATTAATCAACAAATCGATTTTGGGTGCAGTAGTGCCATATAATTGACTACTGCATTATTGGCTACAGTAATCTAACTATTCTGATGTTCAGGTGTCCGATCACGTCGGGACCCGAACGCAGGACGAGTGCATTATGCGCTTCCTTCAACTGCCCATTCAAGATCCTTACCTTGGCGAGGGAGTCGAGGGCGCGGCGGTCCTAGGTGGATTACTGTAATTAATCCCACTATAAATAAGTTCATTGAAGAATTTAGAAAATAACACGAATTTGTCGTAAGAAATATTTTATTTGTCTAAGTAATATAAGTACATTATTGATATCTACAAATTATTGTCATATTTTAAAGGATTACTATGTTGATCATATAAGTGCTATCTGATAAACAGAGCAATCACCTAAAATATCACAATACTTTTAGACATCAAATATTTTAACGTTATATTTCCTTCAATTGATATAAATTGCTTCTTTTGACAGGCCCGCTCGCCTACCAGCCAGTGCCCTTCTCGCAGACGGGCAACCCGGTCATGTCCACTGTGGCATTCCTCGCATCTGTGGTTGATCCACGAGTCGCGGCGGCGGCCACCAAGGCGGCCATTGAAGAGTTTGGCAAGATTAAGGATGAGGTGGGGATGAGATCTCTGTGTTTCTTTCTTTCTCTCTCCCTTTCTATCCCTCTCACTTTCTTTGCCAGCCATTTTCTTTATGTCTCTCTCTTCTTTATCATCTCTCTCTCTTTCTCTCTGTCTCTCTCTCTCGCTCTCTCTCTTTCTCGCGCTCTCCCTCCCTTTCTTTGCCAGCCCTTTTCTTCTATGTCTCTCTTGTTTATCTTCTCTGTCTCTCTCTCTGTTTCTTTCTCTCTGTCTCTCTCTCTCGCTCTCTCTCTTTCTCGCGCTCTCCCTCCCTTTCTTTGCCAGCCCTTTTCTTCTATGTCTCTCTTGTTTATCTTCTCTGTCTCTCTCTCTCTGTTTCTTTCTCTCTTTCTCTCTCTCTCTCTCTCTCTCTCTCTCTCTCAGGTTCCTCCTCTCGTGTTGGAGGCGCACGTTCGAAATGTGCAAGAGCACTACGCAAAGACGGGCGTGATCGACGGCTCTGTCGGCCTGGCCAAGAGCGGAATCGCGGATGAGCAAGGTATTGTTAATTAATTAATTAACTAATTTCTTACTTATTTGTTTATTCATTTAGTTTTACTTTATTTATTTAATCATTTAGTTATTTACACATTTACTTGCACCCAATGTTGATATATTGACTTGCTACACTTAAAATACCAATTTCCTGCTTTTTTATATCCCAAATTATCACGAAATGATCTGTATCTTTGTGTGAATACGTTTTATAAACTATAAGTCCTAAAAAAAATGTATAAAAATTCAGACGTTGCCAAAGAAGGCGCGACCGCGGCGGAAAAGATGGACACATCGGAGGGCGGAGCGGCGGGCTCTGGGGACGCCGCGGCGGAAACTGGCGGAGAAGAAAAGGAGAAGCCGACCGAGCAGGCAACGGACGCAGCAGAGAATGAGAAAGATCTGCCGAGTCAGTTTTTTGGGGGCGGTGGTTCCTCCTTTTTTTTTCTTTCTATAAGAACTTTCACACATTAATCGAGAATTACGCTTTTCTTCTTCTTTTTTAATTCAAGAGGTTTCTTGATAGCTTCTTTGATAGTAATAATGGGATTTAATTTCAGACAAGGCCAAGAGGGCAATCAGCGAAGCAGTACAAACTGCTGCTGCTGCGGCACTCGGAGCTGCGGCTGTCAAAGCCAAGGTTTGTTGGGGGAGGTGTACTGTCAGAGTGAAGAGTACTGTAAGAGGAATATGGATGGGAGAGTTGAATACTGCAGAAGGAGCTTCCAAGTAGCCTCAAACGAGTACTAAAAACGGAAGAACCAGACAGGATTAGAATGACAATGAGATTCACTGATTCACTGGGGAAATATACGGCAGTGTAAAAAGAGAACCAGGCAAGATTAGAATGGCTATGGGATTCACTGGGGACTTGGTAAGAAGAAAGCAATAGTAGTTTTAAAGAATGCAGCATCCTTTAGACGTTTGCTTTAACCCTAATAAAACCTATTTAACTATTGGTGGGATTACCTAACGGTAATTTGTTAAAGTTTTATTTAAGAAACCTTGAGAAAAAAAGTTTGGGACTGAAATTTTTTTAAGAAGCTTAAAGAATAAGACTAATTTGGAGTGCTTTCAGCATTTGGCAACAATCGAGGAACGTCGCATCAAATCACTCGTGGCACAACTCGTGGAGACGCAGATGAAGAAGCTGGAGATGAAGCTCAGACACTTTGATGAGCTGGAGGCAATCATGGACAAGGAGAGGGAGTCGGTTAGTGGAGGAAGGGAGGGAGAGAGAGAGAAGGTATTGTATAGAGAGAGAGGGAGAAAGAGAGAGATCGAGACAGGGAGATGGTGAGAGAGAGAAATGGGTAGAAATAGAGAGAAAGAGACAACTGAGAGATGAGATAAGTAGATTTTAGATTGAGAGAAAGAGAGAGAGAGGAGAGAGATAGAACGAGAAAGAGAGAAATAGAGGGAGAGAGAAAGAGAGTGAGAGAGAGAGAGAAAGAGACAGAGGAGAGAGAGAAAGAGAGAGATAGGAATGCTCTCTTTCAGCTGGAGTACCAGCGACAGCAGCTGATACTGGAGCGCCAGTCCTTCCATATGGACCAGCTACGGTATCTCGAGCACCGCACGAAGCACGACGCGCATAACAAGGTAGAGCTTCTTCGGTAGACTTCTTCTTATATAATAAAGACATTTTAAGAAGTCATGATGCTAATTAGCAGATCGAAAATATATGCCACATTAATATTAAGATGTAAAAAAAATTGTTGAGCATGACCACATGTCAGGGAAGAAAAGAGTTGACGCACGCCTATGAAAGTCAAGGTTATATATAAATTTTCTCAAAATCAAACTGGGGTAAATCTGAGCGGTCAAAAACCAAAGTGGGGTGATGCATTACGTCAATCCTTTTGTTCCCTGCCACATGTAGAAAGAATATATGTCATTTTAGAGAGCCATCCAAAGGTTTTTAAGAATGGGGAAAAAAATGAATAATTAGGATTTTTTTCTTAAGATGGTCGCTTCTGGTCAGCTTCCTCCAGGCCTTCCGCCCGGCTTCGAGGTCTCCGGCCCGCCACAGCCGCAGCAGCTCCAGATGGGCTCGGGCGCGATGGTTGGCGCCCCCTCAGCCGCTGCTGCGGCCGCCGCGGCGGCAGCTGTGCCTTCTCCGGTGCCAGAAAAGGGACCGGCGGCTGAGGATCATCAACAGGCTCAATCCCAGTCCCAGTCCCAATCCCAGGTCCAGTCTCAACACCAGCAACAAGCCCCGCCCCCTCAGCAGCCACCTCATCAGCCCCCGCAGGCTCCCCCACAACAACAGCAGCAGTCACAGTCACAGCAACAGGGACCAGGAGTACAACCACAGCAGCAACAACAGCAAGCCCCGCCCCCGC
>CALZFC010000030.1:2322500-2492500 GCA_945643635.1 Allodiplogaster sudhausi | reverse complement strand
ATGGTAGAATTTAGGTGCTTGAATATAAACACAGGGAGAGACAGAGATTACGGTAGAATTTAAAGATTTTCCCCTTGAGACCTTCACGATCGCCTTCCTGAACGCGGAGGCGCGCCTCATGCACGCGTCGTTCCTCGGCGCACTCCCTCCATCACTCCAGACCATTCCGAGGCCCGAGCACAGACTCACGCATGACAGATGCTTTGCGCTGGTTAGAAAGGGGGAGAGAGAGAAGGAGAGAGAGAGAGAGAAAGGGAGAGGGAGGGGGGAGAGAGAGAAATGGAAGAAAGAGATAGAGGGAGAGGGAGAGAAATGGAAGAGAGAGAGAGATAGAGAGAGTAGAGAGTGAGCGGGGGAAAGAGAGAGATAGAAGAGAGCGAGTAGAGAGAGAGAGAGAAAGAGAAAGAGGGAAGAGAGTAGAGAGAGGGAGAGGTAGAGGGAGGGGGAGAGAAATGGAAGAGAGAGAGAGAGGGGAAGGAGAAAGATAGGAGAGAGAGAGGGAGGGAGGGAGAGAAGGAGAGAGAGAATGAAATGGAAGAGAGAACGGATGAAAGAATTGAACAGGTATCAGCTAGGGTAGTGATAAATAACAAAGTCACTTTTAGGTGGTCGCAGATGAAACGGAGGACGTTGCGATTCCAGATCCAGAGGACCCGAATGGAGAGGTTAGAAATGAGAAAGAGAGAGAGAGAGCGACAGAGAAGAGAGAGAGAGAGAGAGAGAGAGAGAGGAGAGAGAGAGCGCGGCAGTGAAGAGAGAGAGGAGAGAGAGAGTGCACTATTTGCAGGTTTGCAAAAAAAAGTGAGAGAGGTTCATGTTGTTAACAAATTAAATGAATTAAACAAATTAATTCAGTTGATCATCAAACTGGCCCGCGATACGATCCACTGCATTCCATTCGAATCTGTACGTGAACACGTCGAGAACGAGAAGATTATTCTGATGTAAAGGGGGGAGAAGGGACCTCCAAGGGATTAAGGGGTCTATCTCGGGGTGGGGGGGGGGGAGAAGGGACCCCTATCTCGCTGGCTGATCTCTGTTGTTTCTATCCATTTCGACATATCTCATCTTTCATGCTGTAAAATTACGATCTATCTATATAGATACATATGGTCAATTCTGCTATTTATGTATCAATTCTGCTATTTATGTATCAATTCTGCTATTTATGTATCGCTTTTGCACTGACTTATCTATTAATTTACCACGGATAAAAGTATTTTAAATGAACGATTTCAGTGACACAATAAATCAGTTCACAAGAAACATGTTGCAGAATATTGTGGAATTCGTATTTTATGAACGGGAGATAATCTGTACAATTTTCCTAATTATTTCTGCGGGGAAAGGGTGCTGGATTTTATCTGTTGTCCGGCCACGTTGACGGGAGGAGACTGTGTATTTCACGAGTTTGGTCGTTATACAGGGCGCTCGGGTGAGAAGGAATCTAGTATAAGTGAAAGTATGCAGATGAAGGAATCGCTTCAGCTAGGCAAAGATTCACACAAGAGATATGCTCACTTATGTACATGGCAACTAGAGATGTATAAATGCACACGTTTTTAGTGACCCTTGGGCAAAGGCATCATTTTTGCGCGCAAGGGCAACGTTTTGATTTTATTGGCCCATTTGTTGTATATATATCGTCTTCTTTTTCTCCTTGCCTGCCAAGATTATTCTGGTCATTAACCCATTCATCTCGCTCATTCTCTTTTCTCTCATCTCTCTCTCCCCAACTCTCTCTCTCTCCCTCTCTCTCTCTCCCCAACTCTCTCTCTCTCTCTTTCTTCTCTCTCTCTCCCCAGCTCTCTCTCTCTCCCTCTCTCACTGGCTCATGATAGACTTTATTGGTCAATTCTATTTCCGACTCAGTTTTCATTCTTAGGAAGAAGAATGTCCCGTTTGAAAGCTTTTCTTTTAAGTTATTTTTTATATGGAACGCAATTAATATGCTGAGAGGAAGGAATTTCGTTTTAGTTGATTTACTCTAATATCTGCACAGAGAAAAATTAATGTATTTTCTGAAAGATGAAAGATGTACAGAGATAATTAAAATCAGTAATGTGAGTGACACTCTGAACCGGTGGTTGACTTTCTTCGGAGCATCTCAGGCAGTTCTCGATCTCTGGATGAAATAAATCTCCGAGTACATGGTTAGTGTAGAGTAGTGCGAGTGAGCGCACCTATCTGTGCTGAAGGTCCTGGTTCGATGCCCGGTCGTAAATAGAGAATAATTGAGGGGTATAGTACAACCAATTGAATATGCTAGAAAAAAGTATTACTAACGCCAGACGAAGAGCCAAATCGTTTTATCAGAAATGGAAAAATGGCCGTTAGAGTGTCCGCGACACTCTACGGGCATTGGGGCGAAAGCCCGAGGCCAGTAGAGTGCCGAGGACACTCAACGCTTTGCAATTGCGAGTAAATATTTACAAAAAAATTAGCCAACGTCATGAAATCAGCTTCCCAAAAGAATACACAAGAAGGTCACTAAATCTCGCAACCGATGTCGGGCGTATTTAGATCAACGTGGTTATAGTATAGGGTGCTGACCAATTAATGAGGAAAAGATGAGAGAGGGCTTTTAATACTTTTATTGTTTGACATTTAATTTTACTTATTTATTTTTAAAGTATATATTATTTTATTTTATTCTTTATTTATTTTATTTCTACGAAGCCTTAGTTTACCGTGTGCTTCTCTTATATACATATGCATTGGTTTGCAGAGGATGTAAGCACCGAGAGAGAGAGAGAAATAGACCAGAGAAAGAGAGATAGAAGAAAGAGAGAGAGTTAGAGAGAGAGAAGAAGAGAGAAAGATCGAGAGAGAGAGAGAGAGAGAGAGCGAGAGAGAGGGAGAGAGAGAGAGAGCGAGCGAGAGAGAGGGAGAGAGAGAGATCCCACTCTCTGTGAATCTCTGCATCTTCCTTCTTCTGTCAAGTTCTTCTTTAGTGGTTTTTCTCCTCTTCAAGGTCTTGCCTCTTTATTCTCCTCACTGGTTTCTCTACTTCCTTCACTTCCGTAACGAAATAGTTATTTCCTCGTTGACTATTCATTCTTCTTCTATTCTCGTCATTGCCAAGTCATTTGTCCTTTCTGAGGAGACTATCTCGAGTCAATAGTCAAAAGAGTGGGTGCCTTAATTTTGTCCATTCAGTTAAGACCAAGGCATCTATTTACAGATGTAGACGTGACGCATTTAGTTTATAAATATTATCAGGAATTTCTTTGTACGTATATGTGGAAGTGAGCGATCAGGGGCAGAGGCCATCCCGGCGGAGCTTCTCTTCGATGAAGTGAATTCGTGGATGATTGAGCGCGGGGCTCTATCATCCACGAATTCACTTCATCGAAGAGAAGACATCCCGCCTTGACTAATGATCAATTATTTTTCTCTCTTGCGATTCAAAATTTAAATTTCCCGCCATGACCAAAACTCAATAATTTTTTTCTAATTTAATTGATCCACTCCAGTCAGTCCTTCCTGCTCTCTGTGTCTACGCGCCCGTCTTCGAGATGAGGTTGTACCGCTTCCTGGAGAGCAGAAGCTGCGCACGGACCTCCTGATGTGCCTGCCGCCCCTCCTCAATCCGCTCATCGTCCTCACTCTCACCTCCAAATACTACGGGGGTCTCCGTTCTGCTCTTACATTCCGCAGGAGTGGCAAGGACACGGCTTGTCTCTCGTCCCCTTTGGTGTGCTGTTGCCCTGTCGCGTTTGAAGGCTGACTGTCATCAGGTACCTCAAAGGCCTTTACGTGCCATCACAGAATCTTCCATGGACTACGTCAATCGGAGAGCCGCAATTTTTTATTTCCTTGTAATCATTATCTATCAGTTCATACTGACATGATTTCAATCCCAGCTCCGTTTTCAAAGGAATCTTTTATTCTTGCGACCAGCGAGTCGTGAAGCGGGGAAAAAGAACGCCTCAGAGGCCAGCACTGTTCATCGTGGCAGGACAACGCCGCGAGAGCAGAGCGGACTCCACTCCAACGACAGCCGCCGCTCGCAGAGCAAGGATGAGCTACTTTCATCATTGGCAGCTCCTGGACTCGAACTCGAGCAGTCAGGACCGCCCGGGTGGAATGCAACCACTACACCATTCATCAAGACATCATGATGCCATTCCCAATTGGGAATCCGTTGCCGGAAGATGGCAATTATTAAAAAGGAGGGGGTGAAAAGAAGGGATTTCTGTCTCTTCTCTTCACCTCCTTCACCATCATCAGTATCAGTCTCAAAACAAAATTTTTGACTGTTCAAGTGAATATTCTGCTGTAAACGCGCCAATAACATTGAAAACATCAATGAGTTGAAGAATAGTAATGAATGCATTAAATATTTGATGTCGATAAATCGATAAATGAGCGCTGGCCAGTAGGGCAACGCGCAAGTTACTAATAGCGTTTATTTTTTTTTATTAATTTATTTTCGGTTGCCAGACGGCTCTCATAGTTCGATGATTTACAGAAAGAAGTAGGCTATTGAATATATCTATGTAGAAAAAACATGCTCACATCAACAAGCAGATAATAGAAAGTACCAGTAATTCAATTCATTCCCATGTTCCCGCCACCTCTGCCTGCTTTCCACCGTGATCTTTAAAGGAGGTCTCCGGCGGATAATTAACATGTCGTTTTTCTAACTAAGCCTGGATCATTTCGTCTCGTTGTAAAACGTAGATCCAGAAAGTTTGAACGATTTTATGCAATCATTTCAGAATTGTATTTATTTTAAATCTCACGTGTAGAAAATTTACTATTGTATGTATGTATGCATGTACATATATTTAGTACCTTCTTCTCTCAACGACAAAGTACTATTTAAGATTTATATGGCTAAAATAATGCAGGCTAATAAATATAGAAAAAAAAAACTAAAATTACTCACATCACCGAGCAGACAACATAGAAAAGTTTCCATACCTCCTCTGTATGCTTTAACAAATTATAGATGTACATATTTCCTCTCGCTAACATAATTGCATGCTTCTATGGATGTATGCAAACGTGAAACGTGTTGTAGGAAAATATTTTCAAGATTTTCTAAGTTAAAGAGTTTGTACAGCATGCTCAACTCGGACTCAATTCCCTTGGCCCTCGGCATTTCCATTCCACTCTTCTGGCGCTACGCTTTCATGGTCACATGCGGGGTTGCGATCTTTCTCAACATCTTCTTCTTCGTTTTTGTCATGTCGCATGGCAATCGAAATGACAGCGTCGACGGGTTAGTATTAATGGAGCCCTGCCCGGAATGATTCTACGTCCAGTAAGTAGTTCATTAGGAACATTCTTGACCTTCTTCTGGTAAAAGAGCGTGTCAGCATGGCAAAAAGCTACACTAAAAAATTTTTGGCCGACCCATATTTTGTGGGTTAGACGAAATACGGCAAAACTTCTGAATCGGCTTTGGCCGTCGGGCCCTAGGTCTCCTTCCAGGTACCGCCGTGTGCTGGCGCTCTTTGCGTTTTCCGATATTATCTATTCACTTACGTTGATCGGGGCTGCTCCGGTTAAGTACTATTTTACACTTTGTTACAGTCACTACATTCTAAGTTGTAAAAGGGATTTATTGGCGCAAATTTATATGTGTATATGTACATACAGGACAAATTTTGATGCAGCCTAAATACAAACTTTTTCTAGCACTATCGTACGATGCCCGGTTCAATTCTGATTATTGACATGTTCGGAATCGCATTCTCCAGTGAAACCAACCTCTTCGCAGGTGCCTTCGCTTACTTCCTCTGCCTTGTTGTGGTAAATTTTTTTTTAATGCTATAATTCATATATTTTACAGTATCACTCTCTCCTTCCGGCTCTCCTTTTAGTCGTTTCTTTTCACATTAAAAAATGTCATAGATACTATCGTGTGACAATAAGCATAGTATGTACATATGTGACCTTATTCTATGACACGATTCTTCTGAATAACACACATTTTAGAACGCTTTTGAGCCATTAACCGTCGCGACATTTAAGATTACACAGCGCAGAAGATTTTAAAACTTTAATTTCATTTCAGCCTGACGCCGGCTTTATCTAATGCTTTTTGCTAGTCAAAAGGTAACTGTAAACTTGTTCATTTGTAAGGAAATTCTGTTATCTAATTTAAACTTTGTTTAAGACATCGAGCGATCTCTATTTTTCACCGGAACATACCATTCACTATCTTCGTCATTGGGGTTAGAGAATGTGTAGGAAACTAATAAAGTCTCCAATTTTAGGGGGAATTGAGGGGAGCTCGGCGAGCGAGGTTTTTTATTCTCTCAAAAACGCACAATGTTTTCATCTCTTATGTTCCTCGCGGGCTCCCCTCACCTCACCCCCGAAAAGAAAAGGATATTTGCTAACTTCTTTATACGCAAAGAGGTGACAGATAATTTCTGCAATTCGTAGATATAATCGGAGATATTTCAGACATTATTCCTACAGGAAAAATAAAGTAAATAATGATGATACCATTAGATTATTCTATGGACGGTGCTTCTCTCTGCAGCTGGCATGCTGATATTCCAGACGAAGGCTTCTACGAGAGAATGGCTGCTACTGGAGCAATGCAGTACAATTGTCCAGTAATTGGACTTGAGAAAAAAAGGGTTCGCAAAAGATAGAGAATCTTTTGATGATAAAAAATCTTTGTTTTATATGTGTGCAATCGGAAGTAGCGAAATGTGACCCTTGAAGATGGACAGGCTGAAAATGCTCATGTTGCTGTTCCTGTTCTTGGCCGAGTATGCGATGTTGGATCTCATTGTCTTTTGCGGCGTGGCTGTCCTTGTCGAAGGCAAGACTTCCTCGTTGTCCGTTCAAGCAAAGCGCATACATCACAGGGCACTACTTGTGCTTACTCTACAGGTAGCTTTTTCAGTAAATAATTTTTTTCTTTTAATTTAATTGATCCATTCCAGACAGTCCTTCCTGCTCTCTGCGTCTTCGCGCCGTCTTTCGAGATGAAGTTGTACGTCTTCGTAGAGATACAGCAAAAGTTGCGGACGGACCTCCTCCTGGCCCTGCCGCCCCTCCTCAATCCGCTCATCGTCCTCACTCTCACCTCCAAGTACTCCGCAAGTCTCCGCTCTGCTTTCACCTCCTGTATTCGTGGCAAGGTTTGTCTCATCTCCTTTGGTGCTGTTGCCCCTTCGAATCTGACACAATGGCTACCTCAAAAGCAAGCCTTTAAGTACCATCGCATAACCTTCCAAGGAATAAATAATCGAAGAGCCACAATTATTTAATAGACCATGGCCTAATTTAATAGATATGAAAATATTATTGTTTATTGTTAGTTCCTTTATTCTACTAGGTCACCCCTCGACTAACGCTAATTCGCACTTGTCACAAGTGTTCTCTTCCTCTTCGATGCCCCTCTCGGCCATGCAACACTGACTGCAGCAATATATCTTATCCACGTGTGTTTTCATCTTCTTCAACTCCTCTCAAACACCAATTTCCATGTCTCCTGCTTCTGGTATTATAACATTCCAAAGTTGAACTTTGACCGTCCTTCATAAGGCCGTAGTTTCGTCAGAAATAACCTAACGCCTACTTTCACTTCACAACAACGTTCTCTTTTGTGTACAGGAAGGAAGTGAAGAAGAAAAAGCCGTCTGCTGGAAACAATTTTATTCGGACAACAGTGGAAAATATTTATCATTTGAAGGATTTATATTGCCATGCACTTTACAGTGACAAATATTGAAATAGTGATAATGTAATATAGCAAGCATTCTTGGTAATTGCCACGTCTTCATGCAATAAGCTTTATGAGAACTCATCATTAATTCTTCCTTAATAACATTATTCTTTATTATCACGTTCTTTAGTTAGCGTTCGGCCGTATAGATTTGCATAAAATCCATACTATTATTATTATTATTTGTCTACCACGTTTAAAGAGACCGCTTGTGACAAGTACCAATTACCGGGCGACAGGCTCTTGCAAGAGGTGAACGCAGAGCGGAGCCGAGCGGAGTACTTGGAGGTGAGAGTGAGGACGATGAGCGGATTGAGAAGGGCTGGAGGGCCAGGAGGAGGTCCGTGTGCAGCTTTTGTTGTATCTCCAGGAAGATGTACAACATCATCTCGAAGAAGGGCGCGCACGCACAAAGAGCAGGAAGGACTGCCTTTAGTGGATCAAATAAATTAGAACTGGAAAAAATTTATTATTGGTCATGGCGGGAAATTTAAATTTTCAATCGCAAAAGATTCTCTACCTGTAGAGTGAGCATAAGCAGTGCCCTGCGATGCATGCGCTTTGTCTGAGCAGACATCGAGGAAGCCTTGACTTCGAGGAGGACAGCCACGCCGCAGAAGACCATGAGAACGAGCATCGCGAACTCGGCCAAGAAGACGAGCAGAAAAAGAAGTATTTTCTGTCTGGCCATCTGCAAGACTCAATAAATACGACATCACACATCTTTATTTTTTTCGATTATGCAAGCATACTTCTCTCTTTCACCCCTCTCTCAATCGACCCAGCTGCCCTCCGGGTCCTCTTAGTATGTTGGCTTTAGCACTCTCCTCAAGTGCTGTTTGGCGTTGCCCACCCTCAGGAAGTCGCTCACCCCGTTCAATTCACTCGTATGCCAGGAGACTCGGAGAATCAGTTTCCCTTATCCCCCTCCCTTCTATCATATTTTTAAAAAAATTATTCTTCACAATATTTAATCCTTCAACGGGATTTTTTTGTATCTGACAAGTCATTGTAATGTTGTCACATCATTAAGCGCAATGTACAAATGAATAAATAAATATATATAAACGCAAAGATTCTTTCTCTCCTTGTCAGCAAAAAAAAAGATTCCATCTTTTGCGAACCCGTTTCGAGCCCAACGATGGGGTAATTATACTGCAATCCTCCGATAGCAGTCATTCTCTCGTAGAAGCCTTCTTCTGGCGCGTACATCAACATTCCGGCTGCAGAAAGCAGCGCCGTCCATAGTAGAATCTAATGGTAAGATCATTATTTTTTAAAATTTTCCTGCAGGAATTTGTAATTTACGACATATGTATACAAAGGCATAATAACGTCGTAAATTTCTCCGATTTTATCTACAAATCGCTGAATTATCAGTCACTTCTGTACGTTTAAAGAAACCAGTAGAGTCTCCTTCTTCTGGGCGTGAGGTGAGGGGAGCCCGGCAAGGTAGGCTGTGTGATTCTCTCAAAAACGTGTGATGTATCTTATCCTAGCTCGCCCATACATCTGGGATTACGATCTTTCCTGCATGGTGGCAGAAGAGCGTGAGAGTGTTGTGGGGGGGGGGGAGAGAGTGTACAATCTGTTCGTAGAAGAACGAGCAGAGTGCAACCCCATACTCTTAGGCTAAGAATTGGTCATCGAGTCCATGGTTCTCCCCCGAGCTGAGCGAAAACTCTCTCCTCCACAACACTCTCTCGCTCTTCTTCCACCCTTCAGGAGGGGATTCTCCTCCCAGATGCTTTAGCGAGTCACACCGAGGTGGGCTATGAGAATAGATATGTATGTACATCGCGGCACGATTTTTGAGAGAATCAGGCAAACTACCTCGTCAAGTCCCCCTCACGTCATCCCCCAAAAAAAGGAGACTTAGCAGCGGCGGCAGCATTGTGTCTGCGATTTTTAATTCCGTCTCTCACCCCAAGGATGAAAATAGCGAATGGTACATTCCGGTGAAAAATTGAGATCGATCGATATCTGAAACCGAGTTTTAATTAAAAAATAGAGTTACTTTTCGAAAGACTAATTTTATAGTTACCTTTTGATTAACAAAAAGCGGTAGACAAAACCGATGTCAGGCTGCAACGAAGTAAAAATTTTAAATAAGTCAAATAATGTCATTCATACAATGTTTATTGTCATTAGTAAAGGACGCACGATATTAACATGATAACAGAAATAATAATCTACCACAACAATGCAGAGAAAGTAGGCGAAGATATCAGCGAAGAGGATTAAGTTGGTGTCGGTGGAGAAGGCGACTCCGAACATGTCGACAATTAGAATCGCGCCTGGCATTATGCGATAGTGCTAAAAAAAAATTGAGACTAATTTTTTTATTTATGTTAGTCAGCATCAAATTTTTTTTAATATATCTATGTACATTTAAACTTACAACTACATATATGTAAATTTTTATCTCAACTCAGAACGTAGTGACTGCTACCGAACAGACTTAAAAAAAGCTAGAGAGATTCGAACTGTTGAGATCGGACATGAACTCTCGTAGTTTCTATCGTAACAAAGATAAAGATCGAGGGGGGGAAATGGAGATAAAAAAAATCTATGACAGATAAAATACGCAACCGGAGCAGCAGCCATGAGCGCCAGCGAGTAGTAAATATCGGAACATGCAAAGAGCGCAAGGACACGGCGGTACCTGAAAATGGAGAGAGAGAGACAGAGAAAGAGAGAGAGAGACAACGAGAGTGATGGAGAGAGAGGGAGTGAGAAAGACCAAGAGAATGATGGAGAGAGAGAGGGAGAGAGAGACAAAGAGAGTGATGGAGAGAGAGAGAGTGAGAAAGACAAAGAGAGTGATGGAGAGAGATTGCAAGACTACATAACGGAAGGGACAAGTCAAAATAGCAAGAAGACAGTTGCAATATTCTCAAATATTTTCATGCACGAATTTTAACACTTTTTATTGTATTATGACTAACCCGTCGACGCTGTCGTTTCGCTTGCCATGCGATATTACAAAAACGAAGAAGAAGATGTTGAGAAAGATCGCAACCCCGCATGTGACCATGAAAGTGTAGCGAAAAAAGAGAGGAATGTAAATGCCAAGAGCCAAGGGAATTGAGTCTGAGTCCAGCATTCTGAAACATAAGAAGAGATTGATCATGAGGAATATGATTTCAAGAAATATATAAAAAAAAAGATAAAAAGCACTCGAAAACAAAAAAATAGAAGAGATATCGTGGAAGGACTAAAGAGACAGCAATGGATATAATTTGCTCAGGAATAAGACGAATTGATTTTTACGTATGTATATATATTTTTTTGTAGGTTTTTCCCCAATTCTGAAGCCAAAATTTGGTGCAACTATAAAACACAGACCGACACGAAATTATTCGTTGACGCTAGACAATGAGTTGAACACAACGCCAAAGTCACACGTATGCTACATATTGTCTGAACAAGAAATTCTTGATAATATTTTCCCACTAAATGTATCACGTCTACGGCAGAAAACCCAACCTCTCCTTCTTGCCTTAACTGAATGACAAAAGAGGGGAATACACTCTTTTGACTACTGACTCGTGATAGAGATTCTTAATCCTGACCAACTCGACCAAAATACAAATTTATTCCAAATAATGATACCAGCATGGCTGATATGATCCTGTTTGTATTTGAAGTGATGAAAATGCAGAAGTGAAGAACGAATATTTTGTTTTATTGTATCTCAATTTGTTTATTTTACAAAAAAAAACATGTGCTGCGGTCGTATGGAGAATTAAGTGATTGGAATTGAATACGCCCCCTACCGTTATCTTCTTGAAAATTCCATAACCCGGGCTAAAGTAGCCATTTCCGAAATCGTCTGGAATGTCCTCCGGATCGGGGGGAGGAGCCGGATGATTTCGGAAGCTTCCGAAAAGTAAGTTCAAGCGGTCTTAGCAGAACTCTGTCTATTTCGAAAAATCCTGGAATGTTCCCCAGCCCGGGCAGACCTTGACACCTCTCATAATGTTTTGGAACCTTTGCAGGAACCACTGGAAGATTCGTTAAGTGAAAATGGGCGTGCTATTATTTCTAATCGAACAATGAATGGCCTTCTGAAGGCTGGTCGAAATTCAACTGTGGCCAACAGCAGGAGATATAGGAAGGCATTACTATTGATGTTTTCGAGGAGTCGAAGAGATGCAGAAATGAAAAAAAACTGATCTTTTTTTACTTTTATCCCCTAAAAATGAATTGGCAATAAATATTGCTGCAGTCAGTAATTGCAGAGCCGAGTGGCGCATTCAAAATGAAGAGATCGCTTATGGCAAGTGCGAATTAGCGTGAGAGGATGCGCAGATCTAATAGAATACATGATAATTAATTCTATTTTACATGTCCTATTAAATTACCTATGATCAATGATCCACCGTTATCGTGACAGGCGAGAAAAAGAAGAAGATATTCAACAGCATTATACTATAACAAATGATATAATCAAGAAGTTGCGTCTGATGAGAGCAAGAATGCCACAGGGAAAGGGCACAAAACTTGTGTAAGTGCATTTTAACAGGGCTTTGTTTGTCATATATTAGAGTGAATCTTTCTTGTCCAGCTGAACTATTCCTTCAACTACACTTGAACTAATGCTAAAGTTCTTCTTATCCGAGCCCTAATTAAGGCGATCCATCTCGTGTGAAATAAAAATTTTCTTCTCCGGTTGTCATCGTATTTCAAATCTTAATAGATATCCAAGACATTTTATTTAGAGCTTAATATCAGCACTCATAATAAATATCATATTATCATATGCCATCAACAACTTTGATGGACATTTGAGGAGGCGCATTCCATTCATTGTCAGAAGTATGTATGTATACTCGTCAATAAATAATACGTTATAGATTATGATTATGATTATGATTATGATTATGATTGATGTAAGTAGCATCTGTGATCAATAATTTATGTTCTGTGAACTTTGATCAATGATCAATGATCAATGATCTATGATCTCTGATCTCTGATCTCTGATCTCATTGTACCGAGACTAGTACTGTATAGGCCTGCCGGCCGAATCGCGAGGCGGCTCGCCCGGCAGAATCGCTGCGGTGTGCTTGCCCTTGACAGCGATACGGCCGTCCTCCTTTCGGAACTCAATGTCAGTGAAGATGAGAGAGCGGCCAACCTGGAGAGAGAAAGAGAGGGAGAGAGAAAGAGACGGAGAGAGAGAGAAAGAGCAAGAGAAATTTAGAAAGTGCGAGATAAAGAGACAGAGATAGAGCAATGCTGATGGTGAGAGTGAGAGAAGAGGAATTGAGAGGGAAAAAAATGTAAAGGAGACATAGAGAAAGAGAGAGAGAGAGAAAGAGAGAGTGAGAGTGAGAAAAGTATAAAAGCATAACGACTTTAAGCACTGTGGCGACAATTTCGATTCGTTCGTCGAGCATGATAGGTAGAATGTAGCTGAAAATATTTTCTTTAATTTATAAAGAAAAATAGCCCTACCGTAATCCGTATTAAAAATAGCCCCCGCCCCCACCTGGCCGCAATCTCGACTGAAGCCATGGCATTCTCTCGTACGTGCATGCCCATGGCACGTGCCGTCACGACATCGACGAGCGCAGCCGAGAAGCCACCGTGTAATGTGCCCTGAATCAGGCGCAAAACGAGTCATGGGCGGGAAATTCAAATTTTCCAAAAGACTATTTTCAGACACTCTCAAATAAGCACCTTCGCATTGACATGCTCCTTGCCAACGACGAGCTCGCAGACGAGACGACCTGGCGAAGCGGAAAATGGGCGAACCTTCAAAAGAGGATGGCGATGTTAAATGTCATAAAAAGGAGGGAAAAAGTGTTTGAATTGTTGTCATGGCGGGAAATTAAAAAAAAAATTAAAATAACAATTTATCGCACTATGTGCTGTGCGAACTAGCTCTCGAACTCGTCCATGTAGGGCGCAGAAAACAAGGGAGCTTCATTTCACATGGGTGAATAAACATTATGTAATTCCTGAATAGTTCGATTGCCATTTTCAATCATATATAAGATGCAGAATGAAATACGGGCTCATTTCATATGGATGTTACGACTGAAAATGCGAGAAAATCAGGATCTGGAAGACTGATGATTAGAAAGATAGAAAGGGAAAGTGCGATATCGAACCACTTCCAAGAAAGATGGACGAACTGATCCTGAGGAAACAACTTTCAAATGGTATTTAGGTAGGCAAGGCACAGTGCGAAGGACTCACTTCTTTCCTTTCTCTCTCTATAATTTCTCTCTCTTCAGTTCTCTTTCGTCAATTTTCTCAATCTCCTTTGTTTCTCTTCTATATTTATTACCATTTTAAATGTATCAACAAGATAATAAATCCAAATTTCAAAAACACTTCAAATATCGTTCATTTGAAGGAGCATGAATGTCAACTGTAATCTATTGCTTATTCTAGTCGAGTATTTCTAAATCGCATGATCTCTCATTCGTGTGTCAGGCGAATTCAAGATTGAGTAAAAGTATTTGTTTGGATTCCACAAAATGAGGTTCAAATATATCTTGATATTCCCAACCTATTTTGTAGTTTTCGTGACGCCGAAAACTCGACAACTACAAATAGTCCATGACCTTTTGCTATCCTGGGTAAAAAGGACAAAATTGTTTTCTGTTTGCAGTGCGTGTGTTGGTGCCACGCTGCTTCTCTGGACTTTCCTCTATTTCTCCGCCTCCCAATCCCCAGCTACTTGGATTTTAAAAAAGTGTAAAACTATTCATTTTTCCATACTCACCAATGAAATTTCTCAGCCGATAGAGTCAATGTTGCCTATAAAAAAAAGTACAATATAGTAGCCGCCTTTGTGGAGCAAAGTTTGAATTTTACCTGTCTCGATGATTCCCCTCATATCTTATTTACCTGTCTCGATGATCCCCCTCATATCTAATTCTTACCCTCTTATATTTGAATTGCCGAGTTAGGTACTCCATGAATGCCGTTATTATAACATTGTTTGGTGCTAATTATTGTTCCTCGTAAGCACTCACTGTTCTACATATCTGGCTTTTGTTTGACTTCATAAGTCAGTCGGCCATGTTGCGCACACAGTGAACTGTCCCTCTTCCCATTTCTCTCCATATTTTAATTATTGATGTCAGGAAGTTGTTGATAAAAAGCGTCCTAGCGCAAGTTTCCCATTCCCAAACACACGCACACAACAGGGACGAACCTGAGGAGTTTGATTACATACTGGTGAATAGAAGATCAGAGATGCCAAGAATTGCCAAATTCATGAAATTTCTTGCATGATCCACATAATTAATTGACTTTCAAACCTCTACTGGATTAGCATAAATTAATATCTACATTAAATCATTTTAGGAGCAGAAAATAAAGCTATTTTTGGTATTTGTAGTTAGCTCTAAATGCAATTATGTGCTTCATATCAGAGATCTTTTTCTTTCAAGAAGTGAAAAGACCTAGTTTTTTCCTAATTATAAGCTACAGATTTCATGATCCATTTTAATGTATTTCAGCTGGCACCAGAAAAAAGACCTCATGTGACAAGAGAAGGTGGCGATTAGTTTTACGGAGGCAGCTTGTGTGAAAAATGGCTAGCGAGATACGATCACAAACCGCGCAGAAAAAAATTGTTGGCCTTCGTTTAAAGGAGCCCGACAAAACTCAACCTCTCAAAACAGGCAAAGGGTGAGAATTCAAGAGTGAATTTTTGACTCCTTTAAAAGAGATCTATCGCCGAGGAAGAAAATTGAAATGCGGCTACGATTTTTCGCGTCATTCTCGGTAACAAGACCAACATACATATTAATCTCGAGCCATTCACAAAACGCATAAATTCGTTGCGTGAAAATAGCAAACGCTGCGTCAAATTTGAAATTTCGCATGTTCTTTTTAAGTCAAAGTATATTTGTATTACATATTTGTATTGCCAAGAACTTAAAAAAAACCGTTATTCGCGCATTGGGCCAATGTGTTTGATGGAATACACGGGGGATCTATCACATGGAAGTGGGCGATCGATGGGCACCGGCGGGTTCGTCAAAGTGGCCGACGAAGATTAGGCAGATCTTATCCCCGGCCAGCCAACGGTTTCTCCGGGAACAGCGTCGATTGATAGGAATTGAGGATGATCGAGCGCGGGTCGGGGCGGGATAACTCTCATCATGATACATTTCTGGCTAATCCTGTCATCCCTTTGAATATGACTACTTGCCCACAACATGTAGTCAGGGCAGTAACATTGACAGGAAAAATAGTGTAATTGCATATGTACTTAAACATAGCGTTGAGGAAACATTTCTCTTGCCTATCCTTGCCACTGTCGCCTGGTTTTAATCTTTTAGATTTCCTTTCATGTTATTGGTGTGATACAGATTTTAAGAAGACTTATGTGTATGTTTGAACTGAATAGTACTTTCGCAACTAGAAATTTTAATTCACGAGTGTGATTCTGGAAATGGAAAGGAGTTCATTCCTATTTACGAAGTTCTATTGCTGACCTTGTAACCATGAGCAGCCGAGTAAGGCACAACTAGACATTTTAATTCACGAGTGTGATTCTGGAAATGGAAAGGAGTTCATTCCTATTTACGAAGTTCTATTGCTGACCTTGTAACCATGAGCAGCCGAGTAAGGCATAATCACTCGTGAGAAATATATTAGTGCAAATGCAAGTAGTAATTTATTTTACGGAGACAGCTGTAAAAACGCGAGAAAGAGTCCGCTTCAGCAAAGTGTGTTGCGGTCAAAAAATTATGTTGAATGAACAAAAGAAACTTTGCGCTCTTTTTTGCAACTACTTTTTTAATGGTAATTTTAGAAAAGCATATTTTACAATTTACTGGCCCACTGCTCTCCCGAGTCTACAATCGTTCATGAATATGTTCAGGCTAAGCACTTAATTAATGTTTGATGCAATACGAGAATGGTTGAGTGGGCTGCTTCCTTCGTTTGTCTTTACCACTTCTCACGGTCCGTTCTGAAGGCACTTCCTATAGTAATTCACAATAAGCTTCTTTATTACATAATGAAAAAAATATGTTAAAATCTGCTAATTTCTTGAGTAAATTTCAGTGGGTACCCGGGCGCATCTCCCGAGTCCTTCGCTGTACTTGGCCGCCTATTGGTCGGATTGCGTGATAACCTTGAACTCTGTGATTCTCCATGCTAGCTCGCTCTACTTTATCCTCTGTCATAGTGGCTCGGCTTCTTCTACATATAAGAAGTGCCTCATTGTGCTTGTGGCAAGTTGTAAATTTTTTCTTCAAAACAATACTGTACTGGCGACCAGAGCCAGTAACGGCTGGGCTTGGCTATGCCAGGCCCGTAGTTGGGCTTGCCATCAACTAGGCCAAATTCCACTGGGCCGGGAGAATTCAAGTGGAGTTACCTATTGCTCCCTTAATCTGAAATATTAGTGTATAATCATGGCAGTTGTCGACCCTCTTGATGGATGTGACTGTGAATTGGCTGGCGATGATTCGAATGCTTCCGCCTCTCCCTTGCATTGTCTCCGTCGGCGTGCTCTCCTCGTTCTCCGTGTGTGCCGATATACGCGTTGTTAGCAGAGAGAGAGAGATGTTTCTGGCAAATAATCTTCTAGTCAATTTTTCGTCTATATTTTACAGCTGAGAATAAATATAAAAACATAAAATATGTCATACATATTTAAAAAAATCTCCACTTAGCTTTTCTTCCTCATCGGAATTTATCTCCCTTTGCCAGCATTCTGCAGCTGCTTTCTCTATCGGCAACAGGTTACACCATTAATTACGCGACCACACAATGGTTATATAAATACCACGAAATTATGAAAAAGCAAAATATATGTACTTATTTCAAGCATTATACAAAGTGTACATATACTATGCAAATTTTTTTTGCAATTATTAAAGGAGGCCGAACACAGAAAAATTATGTTAGATTTCAATAGGTCGCGATCATTTTTGTGTGTGACCAATATGTAATAGCACGTGCTCATCAGATAAATGCGGCAATTCAACAGTAATAACTTATCTTTGATAGTTCTAATTTAATCTCGAAGGCCGTCCAACTGCCCGGTTCACGTTGGCGTCTAAGCCAATGGCAGAACCGCGTGATCCGTTGCTGTATGCTCATTCCTCCAATCTTCATAATTCCTCCAGCTTATCTTCTCAGCTGTATGCCAGTGAATGAGCTCGAGCCCTTCCTTACCGAGGTTGGACAAAAATACGAAACTAGAGAACCAGCTAATCTTTTTTTGTCAACAACTACCTTCCTTATATGAAAACTGTGAATCTCTCACCATTCGAGAGGAAACGAGATATTAGAAGCCAAAATAATTGAAATGAACAGCTTTCTACTTTTATGCTGATAGCCCAAATTTTTATATTACAACATATAATTTAGTTTTCGTTCATTTTTGTGAGTAAATGTGAATTCATACTGTTTGATATTACATTTAGCTGATCGTCGAACTGGGAAACACTTCAATGCATTCAACGTCCCTTTCTTCAATGCTATCGAAAACAACGTGCTTATACGACGGATTTATCTACGCACTTGCGAGTAATGAAAATTTTTTTTCCAACCGATAAAAAAATGTTTTTTTTTGTGCTTAAATCAAAACGCATCTTTTTCTAACCTTACGAAAGCGAATTTAAGTGATATTTGTGCAAATGAAACAAATGGTAATGATAATAATTCACTTCTAATTGATGACTTTAGTGGTTGTTGCCAGCAGCCTCATGGTTGCGCTGCCGGCCGTTGTCTTCTTGTCGTGGCACACTTTCTACACGATTCGCACGGCGCTCGGTGGCCAGATGAGCGAGCGATCCAAGGATTATCACAGAAGCATGACGAGGGCGCTCATCGCACAGGTACACTCAATATCTACAGTAGTTTGAGGAGCATCTTCTGATGCTTTACTAATCCATGGACGTATTCCGTGGATTTTCACCAATTTACGGCCCATATCCGTCATGTATATCTTGACTGAAACAAAATGAACTAATTCTTCGCGATGCCATTTTTTTTAAATTCTTTTTCACTGCGGATAAAAGATAACTCTGTTTACGAACGAATCAATTCAAGCATCCAACATTTACACAGAGCTGTGACTTATTCGTCCAACCATAACAGTTGACTTAAGCCTGACTTAATTTTTTTCGCTATTTAGAAATTGTCTGCAAAATGAATGCAACATTTCTCAAGCTAAAAAAAACTTTATCTCCCCAGTGGTTCTGCAACTCTGCTCAAACGAAAAAATATATAATTCTAGGCCTTGCTTCCAAGCACACTCTATGCTGTTCCTCTCGTTTCTTGGCAGACCGTCCAGCTTACGGGTTCTGAAAACGATTGTACGTTTAGAGTGGAATTTTATTCTTAACAAAAAACCTTATGCCAAATGAATGCCTTTCATGCTTCAGACATGCAAATAAGAAGAAAATTCGTACAAAAATTGTATTGTCCACTCGCCGAATTTCCTTTTACAGTCCTCGCAATGCTGTCCTTGCATTTCTTCTCTTTCGTGAGCCTGAGTCATCTTCTCGCCTTATTTTTCTTTACGCCCTCGTATCGCCGGACCGTTTCCATGATTTATCGGAGCGCCAGGAGAAGATCACAGAACACAATTATCGTTCTAGCAATGCATTCACGCTTCTCGATGTAGAACCAATAATATAATATGCATATGTGAATCGTAGCTCCCGCAGCTACATACGTTTATAACGAACATTCAATACGTTGCGAATAAAAACATTTTTTCACCACTTTTGCCTTTGAAACCCCCATCACAAGAAAGAATTTCATAAAAGCAAAAATGAAGTCAAAGAGGAGGGTCAAATGGCATTTTTACGCTTTCCTCATGAATAACGAAAAAGGATAAAGACTAAAATATAAATGAACAAGATACTTGTTACAGAAAATAAAGCTTTCCGCGTGCAATTTTCGCCGCTTTCTCATTGTCCTCCTTGATTTTGGAATCTCACCATTAGTAACTAAAAAAGGAAAGTTTTAGCTGTCAGTGCCTATATTCTTATGCGAAGTCCTCCTTACCCAATCAAATTTGCTCCTAGGACGGATGATGAGTCAAAGAATGTGTCTTCTTCAACCTTTCTTAATTTCTCTCTCTCCCTCTCTTTCTATCTGTCCCATTCTTTTTTTTCCTATCTCTCTCTCTATCTCCTTACACTCTTTCATTTCCAATAAATTTGTAAAGTGAAGGCATCTTTTCTTTTTCCTGTCGACTTTCTTCCACATCTGAATCATTTTGGTGTGCCTGAGCAATGACGAACACCTGCAACCAGAGTCATATTTCCGTTCGTTCGAATACAAACAACAAAGATATCGAGTTCTCAGAGTCATATCTTCATCAAAAAAATTATTTTTTTTTCCTGAGAACTTAAACTATATTCCACTTATCTTTAAGATCGATGCATTTCCAGATATAAAAAAATTAAGTACACATTTCATATATGACATTCTTTACGTGTCTAAATAGGTCAAAAGGTCCCTCGAGGGACCAATAACAAAATCAAACGAATAAATTAATGACCTCTCACTCCTGTATTACTTGTCTAATATTGCTTACCACACGGAACTATATAGTAAACCCTTTCCATTACAAGTTATTTCAACGGATTACAACTTATTAAATGAAGAATGCCGATGAAATACCAATTTCATCGTTATTACTGAAAATCGAGATATGTTGTAGGTTAGCGTTTTAATCGACATCATTCCATATAAGCAGTATACGAGTGATATAGCTAATAGCAACATTCACATTCACAGTTAACTTCAAAGACAACACTAAACTTTGGTTAGTGCACTAGCATTAAATGAAGGGATACGGTTTTCATGTATAAAGAAATCTAAATATGGTCAGATTAAAATGATAAGATAATCTAAGCATGATCATTCACCGACATTGTCGTGGGATCAAGTAGAACCCTAATGGTTAATTTTTCCCTCCGCAAGATCAAAAGTATCTTTACGAATTGCTTCATACATTCATTCAAGGCTATCTTAGCGTGGTAAGTGCTTGGATAGGAGTTGGCTTATGGTTTTATGCGTTCTCTGGACAATGTTGAATTCCAATGGGTTCGGTTCGTCGAGAGGAGAAGGCGTCAATCGCTTCGTTGGGGTGGAAGTAGACTCATTGAAACCACTGCTAAAGAATAATCCTACATACATATGTACATACATACAAGAACAACGTTTGCGAAGTAGGGTAGGTTTATAAACGATGTATAAGTGGCTCTTGCATTATATTATGAGAAAATAGTCATATAAAGTCTAATGAAGAAGATCTCTTTGATCGGAGACTCCACGTCGTGTTGTATAAGTAAGTCCAGCACTGATGTATTCCTCATACTCCCGTTGTATGCCGGAATCGCCATGCTCTGTGTACGAGAGCAGCCTAGAACCTGAAATTGTGCAGTATGAATAAATTTTTCTTACATGATGAAGAACAATATTTGTAAGGAATAAATAAATAATTAAATAGACTAAATTGCAGGTTTTATTTTAAAAAAATCCTGAAAGAATATTAAAAAAAACTGGAAGAAAGAGAGGGATGTAAAAAAAGCAATGAACTGTTTGCTCCACATAACAGCGGACAGTTTCTGGCTTCAACCCTCGCAGATAGAAATAATATCATAGGAATCTGTTTCAGTTTCTTAAAAATTATGCAATAGCACTACGGCGGCTGAAGTAGATGGGCGACGGGAGGAATAGAGTTGGATATGGTGAGCAAGAGGAGAGATATAGAAACAGAAAGGAAAGAGAGCGAGAGAGATAGAGATAGAGAGAAATGGAGAGAAAGAGAAAGAGAACGAGAGAGAGAGAGAGAGAAGGAGAGAGAGAGAGAGAGAAGGAGAGAGAGAGAGAGAGAGAGAGAAGGAGAGAGAGGGGCAGAAAGTCTGACAAATGTGTTGGGTGACTCAGTGAATGTTGCACAGGGAGATGGGAGCAAAAACACCTGAAGTTTCTTTAACATTTCTTATTCTCTCTCTCATTTCTCTCCTTCTCTCCCTCTCTTTCTCTCTCTCTCTTTTTCTCTCTGTTTCTCACTCTCCTTCCTTACTGTCTGCACTTCCAATCAATTTGTAAAGAGAAGGTATGATTTCTTTTCCCCGTCGACTTCCTTCCACATTCTGAATCATTTTTACGTGCGAGAGCTATGAAGAACACCTCCAAGAAGAGTCGCATTGTCTTTTATTCGAATACAAAGATATTCAGTGATCACAATCAGAGACATTTTTTAACCAAAAATTATCAGGCGGAGACTTTGTTTGATATCGCGGCAGTTATTTGCAGCGAGGCAAGCAACAGAGAATCTGATGATGGGCAGAGGGGGGAAATTTTTTATTTGCAGCGAGCCAAGCAACATAGAATCTGATGATGGGCAGAGTGGGGAAACTTTTTTCTGAGATAATTCAGACAGCCCATTAGCAGGACAAAATAAAGTACAGCTTAAGGATCGTTCCGGGCACTTCCTAGCTGTATATGAGCAGTACAGACAAGTAACTAACGACAACACATTTTAATGGTCGCAACAATCATGGACGCTTTTTCAGAGGCAAGAATATTTAATATTTATTCTTCGCATATGGCAACATGTCTTGCAGAATCCCTGTCAGTATACACAAGAAAAATACCATTGAAAACGACGGGTGCAGCTAAGGTATTTACAGTATTGGGGGAGACCGAATATTCATTGTCGGTCTTGATCTCCTTCCCGGAAACAGGCCTGATGATATCGGTTGACTCCTCCGACACTGACTTCTTCGAGGAATATCTGTAAGGAGGGAGAGAGAGAGAGAGCGAGAGAGAGAGAGAGAGAGAGAGAGCGAGAGAGGGAGAGAGAGCTAGAAGTTAGCAAGCACACAGAGACAGACATGAAAAGATCAATGATTCTTCTGCATATGACCAATAGTACTCACAACATCAGAAGCCGTACTGGGATTTCACAACATTTTAAGGATGCACAATATCAGTAGATATGTAGATAGCGTTCTATTTGTAAGGAGCTTAGGAAGAAGCACTAATGAGCAGTATTCCTTCTCTAGTAGTAAAAAAGAAAGAAACCTCATTTTGCTTGACTCTCCGTTGCGGAAGGACGAAGAGGAGAGCGCGCGCGATTGGAAGATGTAGACCGCGGAAAAGTTACGCGTTCTCCGTCCAGAACAAAGAAGAAGCCGGCACGACGGGGCACGATCACTCTTGCGTTCGTTCTCCTTTCTTGTTTGTCGCTTCACAGACACCCAAATACTCTCTCTTCGGACATCTGCAAGTATGTAAGAGAAGCGATAAAAGGAAGTAAGGAAGAAAATGTTTAAAAAAATAAAAAAGGGTTGCGTCATCAATATACAAAATATCCGTAAAATCCAACGTGCCGAGAGAACTACTCGATTGTGGGTCTCTATGTGTAAGACAATTCATCAAAGATGAAGCATTCCTCTTTCTTTCTCTTTCCCGTTCTATGCGGGAAAATCATCAAGCTCTCTTAAGAGAGCAGCCGAAGAATCTGGAATTATCAAGTATTAATAAAAAGATATTCCTTACATGATGACGTACGTGTTCACAACACAAAGTAATTAACTGCAGATGAGAGTAGGACATTCAAAATTTCTTTAAAATGAATATAACGGGGACGACAAGCGGACAGTTTCTGTGCCAAGGTTCTTCTTCTGTCTTTTCCTCACACACCAATACAAGCAAGCAATCGTTTATGAAGCAACAATAAGCACAAATAACAAACAGTACAGCAATGTCGGTGTTCAGTGGAAGTAGTGAAGAGAGAGGGAGAAGGACAGCCGCCCGGTCAACGTGGGCGGAGCCTATGCTCCCTTTTCCCCGCCTCCCCCGCCGCCGGCACAGTTTCTGACCATCTCTCTCTCTCTCTCTCTCTCTTTTCTCTGTCTCCTTCTCTTTCTCACTCTCTTTCCCTCTCTCTCTTTTTCTTCTTATCTTCCTTCTCCTTCCTTCCCTCTCTCTCTCTCTCTCTCTCTCTCTCTCTCTCCCGCTTCAACCCTTGCCGTTAACTGGTAGACTGCCTGGCGATCGAATCGATTCTGCTCATGCACCAATGGAACAGAACAGCATAGACAGCGAGAGAGGGCCAGTGAGAGAGAGCGAGAGAGAGAGCGAAAGAGAGAGAGGGAAAGAGAACGAAAGAGAGTGAAAGAGAGAGAGAGAACGAGTGTGAGGGACATTTAAAGTGGAGGCACTTGGCACCGCTGCAAATTCAAAAAAGGACTATATTTTTTCGCTGGAAAGAAATTCTGCCTCTCTGCTTGAAATTATAATATAAGTGTTTACTTTCAGTTTCTCAAAAATTATGAAAAAGAACTAGATGGGTGATGGAAGGAGCCGAGTGATCAAACGATGTGATGAGCATGAGGAAAGATTGAGAAGCAGAAAGGAAAGCGAGCAAGGGAGAGAGAATGGGGTTGGGAGAAAGAGAAAGAGAGAGAGAAGAGAGAAAGCGAGAGAACTACAGAGAGAGAAAGAGAGAGTGAGAGAGAAGTAGAGAGACAGAGACAGAGAGACAGAAAGTCCGACAAGTGCGCTGATGAGTCAGAGAAGGTGGCAAAGGTAGCACCACAAATTGCGATAAGAGAGAACTGTTATGAATAAAGGTGTTCTTTACCAAAAATTATTGCGGTGTCGCTTATTACCTGGAATGTTTTGTTAGTATGAAAGAGGACGACGAGATGATGTTGCTTTGTCTCTTCGTCTATGACAAGTCAAGTCAAAATGTAAAAAAAAGGTTTTTTTAAGATATAGAAAAGGAGACTCTCTCTCTCTCTCTCTCTCTCTCTTTCTCTTTCTCACTTGCCATCTTCACTTCGAATCAATCAAATGATTCTTTTCTGAGAAATTCGCATGCATCGCGTTTGTGTACAAGATCGACGTTTTTTTTCAAGTTCAAACAGATATCAAACTAGGCTGAGGGAACTTAAATATTAATGAAATGAATAAATTAACTGGTCCGCAACGGCCGCTCGCTCCTGATCTCTCCTCATCTTCCACGGCAGATTTTTATCGTTCTTGTGGTAATCGACGAAGCGAATGCCCTTGTCAAAGTGGATGTCAGGCTGGTCGACCAGGGTGCTGGAATCAGAGATGGATCATGGCTCTAGACATCTATCAAGTAGTCGATAAGAGAGAGAGACAGAGAGACAGAGAGACAGAGAGAGGGGAGATAGCATCCTGTTTTATTTACCTCATACTCTTCTAAATGTATAAACAAGGCGAACATCAAACCCGAGCCTAGATAAGGAAGCCATTTTCTATTTCTTAAGTTTTGAGAGAAATAAAGAACGAGAAGGGTGATCGAGGTCTCTTTATCAATAGTCAGATTTACTTTTTAATGTGTTTATTTTGCACTGTACATATATCGTAATTGAAATACTCAATTTATGTACCTTTCTTCAAAGCTAGAGTATGTGAAGAAATGTACATAAATTCTCAATATTTTTCTACATGCCCATTGATTCTTGTAGTCATGGAACATGTGGAATGCTGACAAATCAGGAGTCCTTGCAACATTTTGCACTGTCTTTTGTTCTTTAGCCTGCATTATCAGAGAGTAACAGAATCTGACAATGAGAGAGAGAGATAAAGAGAGAAACAGAGAGAGAGTATGAGAATCAGAGAGAGAGAGAGAGAGAGAGAGATAAAGAGAGAAATAGAGAGAGAAATAAATAGGGAATGAGAGATAAAGAGAGAGAGAGAACAAATATCATATCAGCAACCCTGAAGACCGTGAAGATTCTCACTGACTAGAACGTAGTTATTCTGTGGCAGGGCCTCAGAGACCCCAGTCATTATCACTGAACTACCCCGTTGATTATGGCAGAATCAGCAATGCTGCCAGCAGATACGTGTTTGAAAATTTTTTTTGCTTTAGTACTAAATATCACACCAACTGTTTAATAAGTTATTAGTTCATTTATTCGATTCGTTCCTTATCGTCACCATTTAATGCTACTTATTTTTATTTATGTAAATATTAAACTGTTTGGTCTCTTAGTTTATTATTTTTATTTTTAATAGCCATTATCATCGTGTGACCTGCGCGTTCTCTCGTTCTCTGCTCAAGGAAGAAAGCAGATCAGTCTCGAGCACAGAGTTAGGCGGACGAAAAAGAAGAGAGAAAAAGGCTAGAGGGAGAGATGGAGAGTGTGTGAGAGCAAGAGAGAGAGACGAGAGAGAAAGGGAGGCTGTGAGATGCAGAAAGAGAGAAGAAAGAAGCTGAACAGAGAGAATGCTAGAGAAAAAGAGAAAGGAGAAAATGAGCCCCTTGAGCATAGCCGCGCAATTATCGTCTGTACTTTATGTATAAGCGAGAGCAGCTTGTGAAATATATAAAAGTAAATAAAAGTAAGGACAGAAAGAGCAGAGCGGAAATTCTCATCTGAAATGGCAGGCAGCCATTTGTTCGCTCCCAAGTACCCTTTCTCTTTTTCTTTTTAAAATCAATTTTTAAACCGAATTGCGCCAATCTTTGCAAGGCGAAGTGAAATAATTAATTCCAAATATACATTCTTTTGATTCTATCGAAACAGGAGATGAAATCGAGCGAAGCCACGGCTCCAAGGCAACCGGCAGATACTCGTCAGCATGTTTTAGTTTGTTTAATAAAAAGATTAATGCTGTCGTTGGCTGTGTTCAGTCTATGTTCCTCTTTTTCATTTTCGGTGTGTTCTGTGTCTGTGAGTTATGAAAACCAACTGCGAGCTCCTTTAAAGTTGTCCTGGTGACGGGTGCGTCCGGCTTCGTGGCCTCTCACGTGGTGCGCGAGCTGCTGCGTCGCGGCTTCCGCGTCCGCGGCACCGTCCGCTCGCTCAAGAACAAGGCAAAGGTAGAGGGAAGTTGGAGCAAAATTCGTATTTATGTAAGAGGAGGAAATTCGTCTTTCTGTTTTTATTTATGTATGTAGGCAGTTTCATGAATTTTTATTTGTTATTTGCATTAATGTAGGCATTTTCGTAAATTAAGTTTTTTTGTATTTATCTAGGCATTTTCGTTTAAAAAAGATGTAGGTCGATCCAATCCGCGCGTTGAATGTCGACGGGCGTCTTGAGCTGGTCGAAGCAGATCTAACGAATGAGGACGGATGGGAAAGGTTAGAGATCGGCGATCCAGAAAGAATTAAGATGACTTCCTCGGCATTTTCTTTCTCGAAGCTTATCGTTTTCAAGCATTATAAGTTCTTTTTTTACTCATGCTTTGTATCTCTCTTTTATTTTAATGTCTCTCTCTTTCCTTCTCTTTCTCTTTAACTCCCTCTCTCTCTCTCCCCTCTCTCTCTGTCTCTCACAGCGCCCTCTCTGGCTGTGACTTTGTGCAGCACGTCGCGTCGCCCTTTCCAATGTCCTCCGATGAGAGCTGCGTCCGAATTGCAGTGGAAGGGACGATGAACGTGCTCAGGGTCAGCTGATGAACATTATTTTATTTTCCTTCAAATTAATGGTTGTTTTCATATTGTTAAAAAAAAGTAAACAGAATCATTGTCATTTTGCAATAATCGGCAATAGGCATTTAAACAAATTAAAATTTAACTTTTCTCTAAAATATCATCCTAGGCATGCTCTCAAGTCCGTTCCATACGAAAAGTGGTCTTGACATCCAGCACAGTCGCCATTATGGGTGAGTATAAAAAAGGCTATTTTATGAATTCTGTATATTTTAAAATAATCTTTTCGTAAACGACGTACCGCACTGACTAAATGCAGCTGACCTTCAGAGGGACAATCACCTCATCAGACATTTGACGAGACAATGTGGACGAATACGGATGACAGCGGGGTTAGTGAGATGAGTAAAAATAGCCTAATTTAAGAATTTTTAAATTACATACATATATGAACAATTTTTCTCTAAAATAACGTATGTAGGTTATAATTATTCTTAAATTTAAATCGACCGTATTCTAGACTTGCTTCAAGTGTATCCATTCCTCAAATAATTTAGGTTAGTTTCTACGCGAAGAGTAAGGTGGAGGCGGAGCGAGCGGCGTGGGACTTCCATCGCCAGCTGCAGGGCTCAGGGGACAACCACCACTTTGCTCTGTCGGTTATCAATCCGGGCTTCGTGCTGGGACCGCCACTCATTGACGAGCAGGGCACCAGTGTTACGGTATGCTTTTCAGAGGTTTCTGCAGCATTCTTTGTTTCTCTCTCTCGTACTCTCCTTGTTTCTCTCAATTTTTCTATCTCTCTATCTATCTCTCTCTCTCTCTCTTTCTCTCTCTCTCAGTTGATCCGCCAAATGCTGTGCTGCGAGCTGCCTGCCATCCCGGCTCTTCAGTATCCGATGGTCGACGTTCGTGATGTCGCGCTCTGCCACGTCGAGGCCATGCTCAGGAAGGAGGCAGACGGAGAGCGAATCGGTCTGCTTCTCTATTTCTCTCTTTCTCTCTCTCTTTCTATCTTTTTCTTTCTCTCTCTCTTCTCTTCAGCAATCTCTCTCGTTCTCTGTCTCTCTCGTTTCCTTCTTCCACCTCTTCTCTTCCCTCTGAATTCCTGTCTCACGTTATCTTAACTTCTTCGATATAAAGTAGGCGCTCTTCAGTTGCCGCAGCTCAGCCGTCCTTATGGTTCGTGGACGTGGCTAGAGCTCTAAAGGACGAGTTTAAAGAGCAGGGTAACTCGCTACCTTTTTTGACATAGTTCAACCGTAAAGCGTTTGAATTTTCATGACCACTGTAGTCACTTCTCCTTAAAACACATGCTTTCTCTCCTCCTGTGTCAGGCAAAATGGCGCGAGTTTAAGGCTGAATTTTTTGCACCCTTAATGTAAGGGAACGCGCCAGAAATATCAAGTTCTGACGGCTGGAAACTCAAATATCCAATTTAAATTATTGTTTAAAAAAATATAAAAAAAATTTTTGATCTCGAAAGGATGCGGTCTTTCTTTGAGGCTACTGCTTCACGACGATGCAAGCGCCCTCCATCCTCGTTCGTCTCATGGCACTCTGGGACAAGAACGCAGCGGGCATTACGGCGCGCTTGGGAATGCCGGCCAAGATTGACAACGGAAAGGTATAAATTGTGACATGGGTGGGAACATGAGCGTCGACGAACTTTCATTGTCCGATCTTTTTGCTGTAACAATTTCGACCGGGACTTTCAATGCCCGAATGTTCTTCATTGTTCTGGTGAGTAGGTAGGTCATCATTCTTGCATGGCATCCTAAACGTGACATTCATGACAACTATTGACTTATTTCGAATGGCGGCAAATTTAAATTTACCTTTTTTTTCTACTTTTCAGGCTCGCCGCATGCTTGGCATCGACTTCCGCGACCCGCGCGACTCGGCCATCTCCATGGCGTACGCGCTCATTGAACGGGGCATCGTGCCGCGTACCAAGCGATATCGCGGCTGCCCGCAGCGGCACAAGATTGACGGAGCGCCAGAAATCCGACCGGAAACCGAGCAAACTTTTGCTTTTTAATCTTGATAAGTACGTGATTTCCGGCATATTTTTTGATCATTAGCAAATGTATAAATATATGTTTGCACTAATTCTTGTATCCACAGGACATATGCTCATACGTTTATTATTTTCACAATTCTTGCATCACGAAATGTCAGCAAAGAAAGTTTGCTATTTGCTGCGGTTCTTTCAACAAATACATATTTCACAATAGTCACAGCGTACAAGGCACAGTTCATTTGTTTCAAGGAGTGCATGAATATAAAAAAAGTAAGTTAAAATAAAGTAGGCCGCCAGTCTGGGAAGCTCTCATGTCATTTGCTGAAGCGTTTGTTTCTATCTTCTCTCGACAAACTCGGGTGTTGTTCCGTGAGACACCGCTTTTCCGAATAGACTCTAATAGTTCGTTGCACAATTCGTCTATGACAATGCAAACAAAATTTTTCTCAAAAGATTTGGCTCCTAGACGAAAATTGTTTCCATACCAAATGTAGAATTTTCAGAAGATAGAAAAGTTGGTAAATCGGTCACTTCTACCCGTATTATCCTCCCTCTTGCTTTCACCTATCCCAAGATGATGCCCTTCGTCCCCCACGACATCCCCTTCCTCCTCTCGTGTCTCTACATTCCTCCTCTCGTCGCTCTCTTTCTCTCTTTCTCTCTTTCTCTCCCTCTCTCTCTGTTTCTCTCTCCCTCTCTCTCCCCTCTCCTTAGATGCCCTTCGTCCCGCACGACATTCCATTCCTCCTCTCGTGCCTCTACATCCCTCCTCTCGTCGCTCTCTTTCTCTCTTTCTCTCTTTTTCTCCCTCTCTCTCTGTTTCTCTCTCCCTCTCTCTCCCCTCTCTTTAGATGCCCTTCGTCTCGCACGACATCCCCTTCCTCCTCTCGTGCCTCTACATCCCTCCTCTCGTCGCTCTCTACTTCATCGAACTCTTCATCATTCTCCGCAACCGAAGCGGCGCCATCCGCAGCAACTTCTTCGTCCTCCTCACCTTTGGCGGCGTTGTGGTTTGTTAAGTTTTTTTTTAAATTTATCTATAAAAAAAATTTCTGAATAGCATTAGAGGTGGCCAATAAAGATGTAAGAAGAGCCAGGCAGCAGAAAGTAACAAGGAATACCATGCGAAAGCTACCCAAGTATGAAAATAATCAAGTGGCTGAGCTAATGAGGACGAAGCTATTAATCTTAAAGGTTCACCAAGAATCTTTTCTTGCTCTCCTCAGGACATTGCCTTTCTGTTCTGCGTCACCGTTGCCTATCGCGTGCCAACCACTCCGTTCCTGAATGCCATTCAACTCTGCTGCTCCGAGCACGATTGGCTGACAAAGCTCTGCTACAAGTCTGTTAGCAATTCCCATTCCACAGATATGATCTATTCTACAGCACCGCTCAAGAACCAGGGGTTCAGGGCATTTCTCAAGTTTCGGACAGTTCCAAATGCCCGATCAAATTGTGCTCATGTTCAAAGCGAACATTTTTCGAAGCATAAATCATGCAATCGGGGCATTTAAATGCTTGATGATGGTGATCGAAGAACATCCAATTTAATCGGACGGTTTGGTAATGTCCGAAATTTCCTGCCCTTTTGTTTTTGAGCGGTAATGTATATATGTACATCTAAATACATACATATGTTCACGCTAGGATGACCTGCTATCTCTATTATTCGGAAGAATGTAACACATTAGCGATTGCTCTCAATCGCTTCGTCGCTGTGATGTGGCCGACGGCGAGTGCAGTGAGCAGCAATCGGCGAGGGAGAGAGGTTAACTAGGCAGTGAGTGGAAGAGAGAGAAAGAGCGAGTGGGAGACACAGAGAGACATTGAGAGAAATAGAGAGAGAGAGAGAAAGGAAGAGTGGCAGACAGTGTGAGAGGGAGAGATAGAAAAGTAAAGAATTCGTAAAATCGATTTAGAGGCAACGCCTAGTCGTACTGTGCTGCGTTGCGGTCGCGAGCACGGCTCCGCTCCTCACATCGTGGCCCGTCTTCGCATTTCCGGCTGCATACTATCGAATCAAGAACGACACGGCACTCTTTTATGGCGTCAAAGTCCTTACTGCAGTTCCTCAGGTCTCGCGATTCAAATTATCCTATAAAATAATAAATTCAGACTTATTTCCTATAATGTTGCTTCCATTTAACTTCTTATTTATCAATGTAAAAAAAAACAATTTAAGGATCTCCGCTTCGTCGGTGCCCGCAGTGACGACCCTGGTTTCGTTACCACTGTACATTCTGATGGCGCGCAAAATGATGATTAGGTCGCGTAAACCGAGCTCACAACAAGTACGTTTCGTTGCTTTTCAAATTTGAATCTCTTTCTCTCTTTTCTCTCTCTCTTTTCTATCTCTCTTTACTCTCTCTCTCTCTTTGCCTCAGAATCCTTTTAACTTCTACCCGACCCCATTATTTGGCACTACATTCAGCATTTGGCGAGCATTGAGCTAAGATTCGTTTACTTGGGCGTTGGCCAATTTCTCATCAATGTGCCAACCATTGTAGATCAGGTTTGTGATCACTATTATTATCTTTAAAAAATATCTGATAATTGATACTTAATTAAGTTTTAAATACAAAGTCAATGTATTAATTTTGGCTTAAAAATAGGAGATGAAAGCACTGATTAGCCACGCCGTTGACGGCGTTTTAGGCTTTCGTACTTCGTCCTACTGCTGCGAAATCCGCACGCTCGCCCTGCCCCTACTTATCGTCTGCTTCAGTCACGCCATGCAGGCGTAGATCGCCGCAATTTTTCGTCCATGCAAGGCAGGCGACGTGACCGCAACGCGTCTTGCCATGATCAGCAACTCTGTCGAAATACCCAACAGTGAGAATTAATAATAATTGTGCTCTAAGTATGTGATAAAACAGCAGTCGGATTACGCATGTGCGCCAAAACAGGGATCATTCTGAAGTGCTGAAAAGTTACCATCCAAAGTCCGCTCATGGAAGGAGATGTGGTGCCACGTGAGAAGCGCTACCGCTGCCGCATGGCGAACTCTACCGATGCTATCCACACTGGCAACAGATAGCATCCTAAGACTTGCAGTATCTACAACCAACCCATGCCTTCTAATTTGTTCGCAAACTCCCGTACAGAAACCCTAGCAACCCAAATCACATCGCATATTCATTTTTAAAAGGTACTGCAAATGCTACAGCTGTTCCTTTGTCTGCACAAGTCATAGGTCGCAGGTTCACGTCGCGTATGGATTCCAAAATAGGATGTAGTTACACGTCACAGTTCGTAGGTCCACTTCACAGGCCATAGGTACACGTCTGGGCGGAGCTTCCAAAGCGGGCAGTAGGAACACTTCACAGGCGGTAGGCACAAGCCATGGCTGGGCTTACAAGACTGGCTATACGTTTCCTGGTATTGACGGAAATTTGGTCACGAAACGCAGAATATTCCACGCGAATACGGCCAAGTCTGCTGCCACTTTGTCAAATTGGCGTTTCGAGCTAAGGTTCGTTTACTTGGGCGTCGGGCAATTTCTCCTGAATGTGTCTTTAATTGTAGATCAGGTTCGTGGTCACGTTTTTTTGTTACTAATGGGCAATAAACGTGGTAATCGATATATACTTTAATTTTAAATGTAAAATCTATTAAAAATGGACCATGAAAGCGCTGATGGGCCGCCCGATTGACGGTGTCGGAGGCTTTCTTACTGCGTCCTTCTGCGGCGAACTCCGCTCGCTCGCCCCGCCCCTCCTTCTTCTCGGCCTCAATAGCGCCATGCAGACGGAGATCACAGCAATCTTCCGCCCACGCATGACAGGCGACCGCAACGCGTCTCGTCACGATCAACAAATCGGTCGAAATTGTTAATGTTAAGTTTCATTAATATTTCTGGCTCACCGATCACCTGATGTGCGGTAAAGTAACCATTCAAAGTCCGCTCATGGAACGATCTGTCGTGCCACGTGAGATGAGAGGGGTTGTCATCGTTATGCGTGTAAGTACCTACGGCCTGTGACGTGTACCTTAAGCTTGTAACGTGTACCTACTGTCTGTGGCGTCTATCTAGGGCCTTTGACGAGTACTGATGAGGGCGTGGTTTCGAAGCCCCGCTCCACGGCGGGCACCTACTGCCTGTGACGTGTGCCTCTTCCCCTTACCTCTGCCTATTTTGTTGTTGCCGTTAGGCCATTTGTTTGATAAACGCGTTCTCACGCGAGTTCCCACGCCTTATCCACTCCTCCCACACGACAGCGACGAAGCAGGAGAGCTTCCTTACACACGTCGCCGACTTAAGATACAAGTCACAGGCCACTGGCGCAAGTCAGGGGCAAGTTTTTTTTTCATGACATTTAGAATATTCAACTTGATTCGATAGGAAAAGAAGTCAAGGCAGCGTTTTGGCGAATTTTTTTATTCCATCTAACGATGTTCTTGATTCTGTTTGTCATGCGTTAAAACTGAAGAAAATAGGCCGCAGCATCTTTTATTGTTGGAGTGCTATGAAGGAGGACGATTCTTCGTGGGAACCGATGAATGTCTTGAAGAGTCACCGGCAGCATGTCTCTCACTTCTTGGGCGTCTGAAACAAATGAAAACAAATAAAATAGTTATATAATTCACTTAAAATATAATAAATAATAGTCTATATTCGAGGCAGAAATCACCTGCGACGAGCAGACGCTCCTTTCCTTCTTTCTGCAATCAAAAGTACATTGGTCAAATTTTAACATAACGTTTTTAAATGATTTTTTCACTCTTCATAGTATACATTTATTTTTACATTGACAATCGAGAGCATTTAAGTTTTTCAATAAAAAATTAAATGCTCTCGATTGTCAATGTAAATAATGCTCCAAAAATGTAGACTTGCACCATTGAACGCATTGTATTTCTCACCTTTTCGGCTTTGGCTTGGTCAGATCCTTGCCCACCCACTCTTTTGGCGCAGCGTGAAGGTCAATCTATGACGAGCAAAAAGGATTAATTTAGAAAAGAAGGCATTAATTTATGATTTCTGCTTAAAAGTAACTGTTTTAAAAGTTTAAAGATTAAAAAAAAGATTTTGAATTCCCACGTTGTTCCTGAGCGCGCTGTCCAGAAGGCATTGGCGGATGAACGCGTAGTCGGGGTCGTGCGTGTACTGCAGATTAAGATTGGTTATTGGGCAGAACTTTTTCTTTATCTACTATTAATAAATATCTCTTTCTTTTCTCCCAATTTTTTTGACATACCGTTTGATATTTAAAAAAAAACTGGCCTCGAGCCTGCCGATGTACTCCGAGGCGCGATTGAAATCCGACGGGACAAGCTCATCCTTCGCGTCTGAAAAAGCAAATTTTCTGATATAATGAAAATAAATAAATTCCTTTCCGCACTAAAAATTATACGTGAAATTTCACCCGTCGCACTCTCTTTCGCGCGTGCAATTTTCACGCTGCCGCTTTATGCAAAATAGCACGCGAGATTGAGAGAGTGCGCCTGCTCTCAGTTCGTGGGCAGACGCAGCCATTCGAGCACGCATTTTCATGTTTTTTTAAAAAAGATTTTGAAAAATAAACATTTACGTCAACAAACCACATAAAAATTTATCGTTAATGGAATTAAAGAATGTAATTTCGCTGACGTTCGCCTTGGAAGTACTTCTCTTTCTCCGCGAGCACTGCCTTTAACAGTTCATCAGTTTTCATCTTTCCTTTTTCTTTTTCCAAAGGGGCCCACGCCAGGTTCTTGGTGGAAAACAGCTGCAAAGGTCCAAGCGAATTCGAACCCACGAACAATAGCTCCGGAGTCTGAGACTCTATCCAATGAGCGATGACGGCTGTGCCCGGGGCGGCGAGTGAGGGGATGCCCTTGCGGGTTCCTAACCTCAAGGATCATGTAGACCCAGCTCTCGAGGTCGTCCTGGCGTCCCTGCTCCTCCCCGCGATGCGCGGCACGGGAACAGAAGCACATGGTCGCCATGAATGGAATATTCCGCCGCTTCGGTCTTAAAGGAGGAGGGAAATCGACGAAGAATAATTAATGCTGGTTCCAATTGAAGCATTCGCTACGAGAGTAGGCACTCTCATTCTCGCGAGTGATTTCGCAAGTCGCACAAACCCGCTGAGTGCCAAAGAGCACCCACGAATGAGTAGGCGAAGGACGGCGGCAACTTGAAATCTCACATACTTTTTCGGTGTTCGCTCACCTTTAAATATGCTCTAGGGAGCCAAGAAATACGAAGCAGCATTGCCACTCCATAAATTGTAGCAAGTCTCTATTAAAGAGGCCCTTCATAGCTAAATTCGAATATCTCTTTATAGTGGGAAATACTCTCCCCGCCAAATACTTTTGAATCTCGCGCCTCCTCTGACCTCATGGTCAGTTCCCGCCAATAATTTTTGGTATTTGAATTTTCGCGCCTCCTCTGACCTCAGTTCCCGCCAATTCTTTTTGAATCTCCCGCCTCCTCAGACCTCAGTTCCCGCCAATTCTTTTTGAATCTCCCGCCTCCTCAGACCTCAGCTTGCCGTCGTCGTCGAGGTAGCGGCGCGCGATGCCAAAGTCGAGCATGAAGATGATGCCTTGGCGGGGCGGCAGGCCGATCGCGAAGTTGGCGGGCTTAAGGTCACTGAAAAGTTTATAAATTATTAGATTTCTAGATTTCGAAAAAAAAATTCCTTACCGATGAATGAAGCCGATTGCGTGCAAGTCGCGCACGGCGTCGAGGGTCTGCACGGCGATGTGAAGCACCGTTTCGGGACTGCAATTCATTCATTCTCATAATATCAGAGATGGAGAGACTGAGACAGAGAGAGAAAGAGAGAAAAGGAGAGAGAGAAACAGGCAGACAGACAGAGAGAACCAACGTTTTGTGCCTGCGTTCCATTCATTCTTACAACATAAAGTATGTTGTTGTTTTAATTAGAGGATAGATCGTCGATTTTTTGTGTGTGCTTCGACAGCAATAATTATGCGAATCACATAATTTTATCACATAATTCACATAATTCACATAATTTTATCCGTAATCGATCTCTTTTTATATGTGCGCTGGTTAGTAGTCAAGCCAGGCTAACAGGAACTCGCCGAAGAAGTTCATTCGCAATTCCTGGATGGAGACTCCGACCAATTCCATGACAATGAACTTGAATTTATCGTTTCTGCCTATAATTAATATTAAATACCTTTTTTTAAATTTTTATTTATTTATTTTGTTTTTTAGCGCCTTTATTCTTCTTTTAAAGGAGAATTAGAGAGAACAATTAATACACACCATGATCAATGTAGGCGACGAAGTGCTTCTTTTCCTTCGGGTCCGTGATCTCCTGGCATCTCTGGAGAATTATGCGCTCCATCTACAGAATTATTTTTTATTTCGTAATTTTTTTCTGTAAGGTAAAGTTTTATCCTTTTCCATTAGAGCTTTCACTCCTCAAAATATCTATATGGCACTTGGGCTTTTATCGTTTTCTTTATTTCTCAGCTCTTGCCTTGAGCCGGTCCAGCCTCTTTTCAATCCCTAGCGCCTCGGTCTTAAGCGCGAACGGCCCACTTCCGCTCTGCCCGTTCACCTGAATCGAGTTATTTTTGTTTTTGGATTAAAGAAAATAATACGAAATCTCCAAATATATTTTCACGCCTGATTGATAATAAAATGTTACTTCACGGAGCACTAGGTTCGTGCAAATTGCTATAATTATGCTTAAAATACATATTTCATATGCAAATATTAACTTTCATGCTAAAATATTAAAACGTTGAATGCAAATTTTAAGCACATAGAAAAAAGTGCATGTGTTTGCACTTAGTTCTTTCGAATTCTCAAGTTTTCAAGTACCTTACACTTTTGAATTCTCACGTATTTATGCAGAGTTTTCGCTTTTGAATTCTCACGTATTCTTACCTTGTACACATCTCCAAATCCGCCAGAGCCGAGGATCTCATTGATCGTGTAGCTGAAAATGAACCTTTTTCACCTTAAAAAGATGTCTTTCATCATTTGACCTGATTGAAAAATGTTTTTGGAACATTTTGATTTTATTACCGACTCGGAAAAACTTTTTTGAACAATAATTACAAAAATTAATTAAATTTCGCAGTAGTCGAGTTTTCTTCTTCGGTTGCCAATTATGTTCTTGCCAAAGGCAGAATGAATTCTTAAGACGAACACGTCTTTTGCAGAAAAAATAGTTTGGCCGCATCCCAGCTTCTCCCTTTTTTTCGGCTCCTGAATAAAAGTTGTATTTTTACTAATTCTTTTTCTGTAACGAACTATTCATAATTTGTAAATGGGTGTACATGGAGAGAAAATATAAAAGACACTTACCGCCGTGCTTTTCTTTTCCCGAGCTGCCATTCTATAATTAAAGGGATTGTCGTTTAAACTGCTTAAAACCATGCATATTTTAATCTGACCCATCAGCACAAAGGCTATAAGACCCCTTATGGAATATTTACTGGATAGCTCATTTCAACTTCAGTCACATAAAGATTACTAACATTCACTGTCGAAGAGCAGCGGACGAGCCGACCACTCGGCGAGGGAGGTAATGAACTGAATGAGTTGAAAAATGAGGAAGGCAAAAGCAAGGCTCATTTGACTAATTTAAATTCTAGAAAACACATACTATAAAAGTTAAAATAACATTCATTTTAAAGCGCACGGAGCAAAACAATAAAAGTTCACTTAAAAAAGTATAAAAGTCTTAGTGTCAAGTGTAATATAGCGAAACATCGTCTCTTTGCCCACTGATCTGGGTGTTTTCGCATGGACAATCCACACTTCTTCCCTGTCTCAATTCCACTCATAAAGAGCGAATACCTTTGTAGCAACTCATTTTCTCCATTGGATGTGAAACCATATACATACATATCTTTATTCGAATTCATGATGCAAAGAATATCAGGAAGAAAATTCGAACAGTGAAAAAAAAGAAATATGAAGACAAGAAATGAAAAAGAAGAAAGCAGGCAAATAGAAGATGCGAGATTTAAAAACTTTCTTGGAAGCCATCAAAACTGGTCTTATGACTGCTCGTCATCTGGGAACTTCTACATGTATCCGAAGAAAGTTTGGAGGAATGTTGAAATGAAGCCTGCTACATACTAAACGAAAGGATAGCTGAAGAGGGACTGCTCATCTGGGAACTGTTTTTGATGATTATACAATGGAACAGAACACAAAACATATACATAAGCAGCAATTTAAAGCGAGGAGTATCGTGTTCGACTTTTGACAGACTTGCCTGGAAGATTCTCCTGGAGAAATGGCTCCGCTCAAAATCTGTCTTCTCGCCGTCTTCTTGGTATTAAGCTTTCTTTGTTATCGTACTCATAATTGTTCTATTTATCAATATTCTGTATCGAAAAAAACTTGTTTTGGTCTTCCCTATTCTCTATGCTTATGGTTAGCGGAAAATAGAAGGCTGCAGGGAATTTCGACTATTAAACGTTTTCAATATAATTGTATGGCGGTACTGTTGCTTGAGATCGGGTAGCAAAATAATTGCGATATGTAAAAGTTGAGTTCTGGGGAAGATCAATAACTAAATCTATCCTGACTTTATTTCTTCAAACCTATATTTTTTTTCCAGATCTACTTTCCGTCCATTGGTCGGGCAGCTCCTTTATTAGAAGAACTTCGCATCTCGCATCCAGGCATCGATAGAGATGTGAACGACTGCGACCCGTTCGATCCGAAAGACTGCAAAGACAAGCCCAAGAAGTACAGAATTGCTGGCGGTTCTGACAGGGACGAAAACGACTGCGACCCGTTCAACCCGAAAGATTGCAAACCCAAGAAGTACATAATTGCTGGTGGCGACTTTGACAGACACGAAATTGTTAAACGCTGCGACCCAATGGACCCCACGGAATGCTCTGGCTGGCACAAACGTTAGCTCGGCAACTCGGCTACACATAATCCATTTTCACGAAAACTTTGAATAAATTGAAATTGTTGGTGTATACAATTCAGATAGCAAAGGGTTAAAGGGTCAAATGACCGAAATGACAAATGGGAATGAGGAAAATATGTTTCTCGTCTAATTATGAGTAAGAAATGTTGCAAAGCGGTGTAACAACAAAAAAAGTCTCGCCAACAGTGAGGTTGAATGTAGAATCTCATTAACTTGTAATGTTTTCAGTCTTGATATTGTCGATCATTTTTATTCTTTTTCTTGCTATTCGTAGAAAAAATGTTTAATTACTCTGTGTTGTAATGGCAAGCTACATTCATTCCATATCCCACTGTTGTTTAGTGTATGGTTAGTTCATTTATTATTTTTAATTTTTAGGTTGTCCTCATTCCCGAGAAAATTGAAAAATAAGCTATTAAATCGCTGCAAAACTTTTTGTACATAAAAAACCAACAATTAAAATATGAGATTCAAAAATTGGACAGGGCCAGTCCCCCAAATCCCAAAGAGGCACGTGCCGTCGGGCCGGGCCAAGATTTAGTTTTTTTTTCAATATAATATTAGCCCTTCTGGTTCTCCCTGGTCAGCGTGGCTTGTCTCCCACCTGGCTAATCGTGATTGTTAGCGTTGCTGTGGATCCAGCTCATAAACCATACGATTATCACCCCTGTCGTCTTCAATTCAATTCAATTTGTTTTCACGTTGCCGATTTTTAATATGTAAATTTCTCGCGAATGCTGTACTTCTGAATCTTTTTACTTTGCAGAAGTGTTTGCATGAAGGGCATAGACTAACTAGTGTGATAGCTTAAGTGATAAAAAGAATGGGTTTCATGCTCCTTTAAGGACATTCAGTATTGGAAAGTAAATATGTAATCTAGTCTACTACATCAAGTGGCAGTGAAGAACGACTGCAATAACAATGTCTTGTTTCTTCATTGTCAGAAGCTGTTCTTCTAGTGTACACAGCTATTGAGCCATATTGTGCTGGCCAGCAACAGGAGCATGACGGTATTCCACAGTTGCTCTTGAATTCCTCCAACAGTGCACATTTTCACATCACTAAAGCAAACTAGACGAAAAAGTGAGTTCAGAAAATTGAAACCGTTCCAGATGCTAGATTTCGTTACATGAAACGACCACTTTCAAGCGAAAGTTTGAACTTTCCGTCTCTCTTACTTCCACAATCATTTACATAAATTGTTCAGTTTTGTGATCCGTTCCTCAGTCTCAAAATAGGCATGTTTATTTCATGTGGTCATTGAATATGGGGGTTCTTTAATAATTCTTTAATGGAAACTGTATAGAAACTTTTACCTCTACCCGAATTTTTTTTTAAATAGTGCTGCCAACTTGCACTGAAAAGCGACAGCTCAAACGCAATCAGCTCATTAATTTACTCCCCCTGGCAATCATCAGCGCGGAGTCCGCGGAGGTGATCGCAAGGACACGAAAGGGGTGCTTTCGAAAAAGAAGAACACAAAGAAGGCACAGAAACAGAGAACACTCCAAGTAAACGGCTATTATATAAGCTTGTATGAGTTTACTTCACTGCTTATGTCAAATTATGCGAGCATGGATAGCATTTCATATTGATGAGAGAACATTATTTCGTTGACTTGGGTGCTGCACAAGAAAAAACTTAATGTCTCTTCCTATCACCGCAAACGCTTGGCAGATGTCCTTGATAGCGCAGTTTTACTTCGTTGCTTTGCTGTTCGCTAGGCGGCGCCGCTCAAACGTTCACGGACAACCTTGGCAACCGTGCCCGAGAAGTGTCGCTTGCAGTCAATGTCCTTTCCGACCTAACACCGATGATACTCTCGCCTCTTCTCCTCCTCTCAATCACTTGCTCCTTTCGCTCAGCTGAGACATGCGCGGCAACGGGCGAATCTGGTAAGATTTCGCATGAAATATTTCGTTTTATAAATCATAGAAAATTGTAAGTCTTTTTTCTATAATTAACCTTTTGCCATATTTTTATCAACAAAAAAAAACAATATGAATGACTTTTGATTTAGGTTTCTTCACAACTACAACAACGCTTGGTGAGACGACTACTACGGATATCTTCAGAACGACAAGCACAACAGTTGCTCCTGGAGGAAGTACCGAAGATAAAACTTAAGGATCTAATCTGTATAAAAAAAATCAAACATATAAAACAACACTGAATACCGTGTTCTTGTTTCATTTTCTGTGCGAATTAATACTAAATTTGTGAGTAATTTTTTTAAAAAGTAACGAAAAACAAACGGAAATTTGATAATAAAGCTATCCGTTGATAATGCAGTGGTGACAACGACTACCCTAACAATGCCGACCACTACCACGACCACTCCCACCACGACAACGACCACCCCGATCACCACGACGACCACCGTCTGCCCTTGCATCCCTCTTACCATGCGATGCTCAGCTGCCAATCCGGGCTGCGACTTGTCCTTCACCATGATCACTGTGCGACATTTTCTTAGCGCTACTTATCGATTATGGCCAAGGTGGCATTGGAGAATCGTGTGCCGAGGCTTAAATAAGCAATAACTCTCTTGCACTGTCTTTTTCATATGAGCTATCACCATGATAATAATTGATTGATCAAAAGTTTTTTTTTTAGCAAACGTGCACTTCTGCAATGATCGACTGCGGTTCTGCATGCGTCGGACCCTGCCGCGTAGTCTACGTTGACAGGTCAATCATGGAAAAGCACTTTATAATAATGAATCATAGTAAAAGCCGCTAAAATATGTTTGTAGATGTGAAACGGAAATTAAGACGAGCTTCGATTTTCATTATCTCAGAAGTTTTAAAACTAAATATTTAAGCGAATAGATGCAAAAAAAGTTCGTGCAGAAAAAGATAACTAGGATGAGGATAAATTGCTCAATTGTAGATAGGTTGTTTGGTAGCAAACTAAAATTCGTTGCTATCACTGCAGCGCTGGTGCAACCGGCATCGGTGAGCCTTTTCCCAGCACAGCGAACTGCAACGCGGCGAACGGGTTTTGGGTCAGCGGCCCGCCATACATGGAAGTCGGAGTCGGCGTATATTGTGGCACGCCCTAGAGCATGGAAGGAGAGACAAACGCCCATGCCATGTCCTCTCGTGTGTTGCTCATATCTCATTCACTAAGACGCCTGCATTATAATTATAGTGATCAGTATTTCACATTTTGAATTTCAAGATTATGTACAGGTCGCCCGTTTTCTTCTTGTTACTTTGTTTCTTCCTCCTGGCATTTTAGCTCTCCGATATAATAGTTTTACTAAGTAAGCCAGAGTCCAGAGCGAGTCATATTATTTCTCCTATTTATCAGGAGCATATTGCTTCTATGCGGTTGTTTGTTCCAGTAAATGTTGCGCTATAACTGCCAAGCTTCCTCATAAACATAACTTCATTATGCTGTCGCAAATACATACATACATATCATTCAATAAGCATAATATTAACGATAAGATATGTTGATCCGTCAAAAGATAACAAAAAAGACGCATATTAATGCCGGTCGAAATACACATTGATGTCCCTAGACAGAAATCAAGCATGTGATAAAAAGATTTATTCTTTCAGGAACGCACTCTTTTACGCTTTTATATTCATAATCATTAATTAGCAAGAAAGAGAAATAAATGTAAAATGAGTTCATTCAAATTAGATTGTTCTCATCCTCAATTTTGGTTCATTCTCAACCCCTTCACGATTTCGCCTCATTTCCTCTTCCCTCGCACATTGCGAGTGGTCGCCTCGAGATGCTCATCTCTTCTTCGTCTTTGCCGCTTCTCCTCTTCGTCCTTCTTCATGGCTCGCATAGCGTCAGGATTCTTTAATTGTTGTCTTTTTAATGAAAATTTTTAAAGAACGAATAATATTCTTAATTCCATATTGAAAAAAAGAAAAGAAAAAAATAACCTATCAATATTTTATGAAGCTGTTCTGCTCGAGTGGATTCAACGAGACGGACGTGGAATGTTTGGCGTGCGCCTTCAACGCGACACTCGACCACAGCAAGCTCAGTGTAAGGAAGAGGAAAGGCAGGAGGAAATACTAGGATATCTATCGAGAACGATGGATTGCAATCTTTCGAAATCCCATGATAAGCAGCAGATTTCTGCTGCATTAACGAGTCTTCATGGACGACATCGAGAAATCTATTTTGTAACGTTTATCTTCATTTAAGAAGCACATTGTAGAGTGGATAAACAGTAAAGCTAAAATAATCATTACAAAGTTAGTTAAAACAAATGACAAACAATAAAATTATAATTAAATTAATAAGAATAATTAATTGGTTGAGGTGACGGTCGCAGCGGCGGGCTGCCTGGACGATAACTTCATCGTCGGCTGCACGCACCTCGAATGCAACGCAAACATGTTCGTGCCATCGTTTGGCAAGCTGCTGCCCAATTTTAGTGCTACCGTATCCACCAATTTTTAAAGTGAAACTCGACCGCAAATGAGTTAAGCGAAGATGTTAAAATGAAATTACCATGTAAATCATTTCGAATTTCGTGCACGGCATTCATTCAAACTGAACTTTTAATAAGCTTAATAAGTCCGTTTCAGCGTTTTTAATGGGTTCATAGGAAATTATAAATATTTCTAAAGATTTGAGTTTAACCAAAAAAATTCAGCTCCATCTTCTCATGTTCGTGCGAGTCTTACTTCTGCAACGACAAGGTCAACGAGGGGTCGCTCGTCTCTCCACTCATCGCACTTCACAAAATGCAGTACAAACCGGCGAGTAAAATCTGGGCAGTATTAAAGGGACTGGCGGTAAAGAAACTATCTTGAATCCGTCATCTTCGCTTTCATACAAAGTAGAGAGCGTATAATTTACGGGGAAAATTCTAATTAATTACCTGTTCCATATGGCTTCTGAATTTTAATAAGAATTTTTTTCTCAGCTTTCTTTCGTTGACGCCGCGTGGAAACTTTTCGTGGGCTGCCTCGTCGTTCTCGTCGTTCTCATTCTCTTGACAGTCGGTTTGTTTCAGCAGCACCAAGGAGTTGGAAAACCTCTTGAGCTATATTTAAGCAGCGTTTAGGACTATTTTAAATTTTTTTTGGATGAGAAGGTGATGGAATATGGAGAGGGCGAGAATATAAAATGAGACGTCAAAAAATTTATAAGCTCAATCCACATTTTTACAGGCCTGATTAACCTTGCGCGACTGGATGAACGGACTCGAGGTTTGTTTGTACAGCAACCTAGAACATATTTCAAGCATTTCATTCCCCTAAGAAATCAATCCTCTATTTTTTTGTTTGCAGAGGAGGCTCGAGACATGCTCATCGGTTGGATCGACTTCTAAATTCTCCTGATATATTGATGCTTATTTTCATTATATCAGGAGAATATATCTTATTATTCTTCTAATTTATGTAGGAGGGCCAGGCAACCCTTGTTCTAATATGTTTAAAAAATTTTCAGAAGACACGAAGGTTGTGAAGAGATGCGAGCCAGTCGTCAAGAAGTTGCTCTGAGATTCCCCGGAGGAATCACTTTTCTCGCTTTCCTTCTTTCCTTCCGGGAAAATAAAGCGCAAAATGAAGCGTTGTTTTCGTCTTTACACTGTTTATCAAGCCATTTGAAATTGGATTAACTGCACGGCTCAAGAAATTCGAGTTTGTGCCAGAATTACTGGGTTCAGTAGTGCTTTCACGGAATAATGGAAAGTAATAATAACTAATAGAAAAGAGAGAGATATGAGATATATCCCTTCAACTCTAACAATCAGTGGTTCTTCTCTTTTTGATGTTAATATCTCTCGCTTTCATTGTCTTCTCTTACAAATTCTTCACAGTCGTCGTTGCTCTGATTCCGTCACAGCGGACCTCGACCTTTGTCAGCTGCAAGAGTAATCAATTTCCTTTAACTTTTTAATTTCAATATTCCTTCAATAATGAGAGCCAATATAGAAGGAAATATGTAGAACATTTCCCCAACCTCATCTAGTCCCACCTGTGTCTTGGCGAATTTGAAGAGCTTTTCGCATTCGGTCAAGCCGTTGATTTGGCTGGAAAAAAAGAGCTACTATGACCTTATTTTACAATAAAGCCAAATTCAGATGTTGAATTCTATCTAATGCTCAATTAACATCAAATTGTGAAGAACTATAATGTGTAGTTTATACCTAAGCTCGATAACAAGCAGGTCATCCTCTTCAGAGTTCGCTGGGAGCAGATTGCCAATGTCGATGTCAGTTCGCTGCTTTATCTAACAATGAGGAGAAGGGTTTTGATTGAATTGTTTAAGGAATAAAAACCTCTATCGCTCCTCTTGCCTGATCCTCGTGATAATTACAATTAGAGTTGATAGATGATAGATGAGAAAATAAGGACAAAATATTAATTATTATAAAGTTCAATTATCTTTTCAAGAAAACATAGAAAGATTGACAATTGATTGCTTGATTGATTCTTGAGTCAAAGAATGGAAACCTTGTCCACGAGCGCAGCCATCTCCGCATCGGCAGTGGTCGATTTAAACGGAATTGACGTGTGAAGGACGAGCACTACATTAAGGTCGTACTCGGCAGATCTGTCGGGAGGAAAACGAAGTGAGAGAGAGAAAGATACAGAGAGAGAGAGAGAGAGAAATAGAGAGATAAATTGAAGATTGATAGGAGTAAGATTATGAGAGAGAGAAATACGGGACAGAAATTTTAAATGAAGGCGACAAAGAAGATGTTGATGATATGGAGAGGGAATGTGAAAGAGAGAACAATAGATAGAGAGAAAGAGCATTGAATTGTTAAGCACCGCCGTTTTCGCGTCTTTTTGGTGATGGTCGCAGTCATATCGCCCATCGGAGATCATGCCTGAAGGAAGCAGGTGAATTTGATAAGTATAGATGTAGTGAAAGGAAAGAGAGAGGAGAGAGAGATGAAGAGAGAGAGAGAGTGAGGGAGAGAAAGAGAAAAAGAGCGAGAGAGCCAGGGGAACGAACTTCGACAAGAGAGTGAGCGAGTGCGAAGAGAACGACGAAGACGGCAAGACGGCACATTTCAGCTGCTGAGTCTAAGGACTTTGGAAACTTATAAAATATTAATCGTTCAAAGAGATATTCTCAACTTTATTTTAATAGTCTATATTTATAAGATAGGCCAACTTTGATATACTGACTGACGTGTAGAACCTGGCGATGCTGTTCATGCTGGTCGGGATAAACCATTTATATGTAGCTGTTCGTATCAGGCGACCATCCAAGCAATTCATCCGAATGCTTTTGAAAGATGCGTAATCTGAGTATTGTTGGGAACGAGTTAAAAGTGATGTGTACATATAGAGCCACTTGAATAGAGCAATGAGGGTGGCTGAATGGCCAAGATGAGAGCAAGCTATTGTTAAGACAACAAGGAAGAATATGCAGCTTATTACAGTGATAATTGAAAACGCAAGAAAACGTATTCCCTCATAATTGAAAGGAACTAGCAGGAAGAACTATGAATCAAGCCAGACAGCTCCGTATAGGACTATAGGCTTGTTATTGTGTGAAATTCTATTGAGCACATTCAAGGTGAAGATGAGAGACGGCGAGTAATAGTATAATCTGTGCATTATCCTCACAGATTCCCTTGTCAGATGACAACCAAACTTTTATCGTCATGACTGCTTGGCGCAATGGTAGCGCGTTCGACTCCAGATCGAAAGGTTGGGTGTTCGAGTCACTCAGTGGTCAAAATATTTTGCACTTTTTGTGAACAGTAATTTCAAATTTTAACATTTTTTTTCTAATTCTTTACTAGATTAAGAGGATATTCCGACAATTTGTGTATGTCTATGTATGTATTTAAAACTGCTCATGCATCAAAAATTATTGTTCAATCAGTGATGTATATATATGTATGTATGTATGTATGTATGTATGTATGTATGTATGTATGTATGTAATGTATGTATGTAATGTATGTATGTAATGTATGTATGTAATGTATGTATATATGTATGTATGTATGTATGTATGTATGTATGTATGTATGTATGTATGTATGTATGTAATGTATGTATGTAATGTATGTATGTATGTATGTATGTATGTATGTATGTATGTATGTATGTATGTATGTATATATGTAATGTATGTATGTAATGTATGTATGTAATGTATGTATGTAATGTATGTATGTATGTATGTATGTATGTATGTATGTATGTATGTATGTATGTATGTATGTATGTATGTATGTATGTATGTAATGTATGTATGTAATGTATGTATGTAATGTATCTATGTATGTATGTATGTATGTAATGTATGTATGTATGTAATGTATGTATGTATGTATGTATGTATGTATGTATGTATGTATGTATGTATGTATGTATGTATGTATGTATGTAATGTATGTATGTAATGTATGTATGTAATGTATGTATGTATGTATGTATGTATGTAATGTATGTATGTATGTAATGTATGTATGTATGTATGTATGTATGTATGTATGTATGTATGTATATGTATGTATGTATGTAATGTATGTATGTATGTATGTATGTATGTATGTATGTAATGTATGTAATGTATGTATGTATGTATGTATGTATGTATATGTATGTATGTATGTAATGTATGTATGTATGTAATGTATGTATGTAATGTATGTATGTAATGTATGTATGTAATGTATGTATGTATGTATGTATGTATGTATGTATGTATGTATGTATGTATGTATGTATGTATGTATGTAATGTATGTATGTAATGTATGTATGTAATGTATCTATGTATGTATGTATGTATGTATGTATGTATGTAATGTATGTATGTATGTATGTATGTATGTATGTATGTATATGTATGTATGTATGTAATGTATGTATGTATGTATGTATGTATGTATGTAATGTATGTATGTAATGTATGTATGTAATGTATGTATGTATGTATGTATGTATGTATGTATGTATGTATGTATGTATGTATGTATGTATGTATGTAATGTATGTATGTAATGTATGTATGTAATGTATCTATGTATGTATGTATGTATGTAATGTATGTATGTATGTAATGTATGTATGTATGTATGTATGTAATGTATGTATGTAATGTATGTATGTAATGTATCTATGTATGTATGTATGTATGTATGTATGTATGTAATGTATGTATGTATGTAATGTATGTATGTATGTATGTATGTATGTATGTATGTATGTATGTATATGTATGTATGTATGTAATGTATGTATGTATGTATGTATATGTATGTATGTATGTAATGTATGTATGTATGTATGTATGTATGTATGTATATGTATGTATGTATGTAATGTATGCATGTATGTATGTATGTATGTATGTATGTAATGTATGTATGTATGTATGTATATGTATGTATGTATGTATGTAATGTATGTATGTAATGTATGTATGTAATGTATGTATGTAATGTATGTATGTATGTATGTATGTATGTATATGTATGTATGTATGTATGTAATGTATGTATGTAATGTATGTATGTAATGTATGTATGTAATGTATGTATGTAATGTATGTATGTATGTATGTATGTATGTATGTATGTATGTATGTATGTATGTATGTATGTATGTATGTATGTATGTAATGTATGTATGTAATGTATGTATGTAATGTATCTATGTATGTAATGTATGTATGTATGTATGTATGTAATGTATGTATGTATGTAATGTATGTATGTATGTATGTATGTATGTATGTATGTATGTATATGTATGTATGTATGTAATGTATGTATGTATGTATGTATGTATGTATATGTATGTATGTATGTAATGTATGTATGTATGTATGTATGTATATGTATGTATGTATGTAATGTATGTATGTATGTATGTATGTATGTATGTATGTAATGTATGTAATGTATGTATGTATGTATGTATGTATGTATGTATGTATGTATGTATGTAATGTATGTAATGTATGTATGTAATGTATGTATGTAATGTATGTATGTAATGTATGTATGTATGTATGTATGTATGTATGTATGTATGTATGTAATGTATGTATGTATGTATGTATGTATGTATGTATGTATGTTTGTATGTAATGTATGTATGTATGTATGTATGTAATGTATGTAATGTATGTATGTATGTATGTATGTATGTATGTATGTATGTAATGTATGTATGTATGTATGTATGTATGTAATGTATGTATGTAATGTATGTATGTAATGTATCTATGTATGTATGTATGTATGTATGTATGTATGTATGTATGTAATGTATGTATGTATGTATGTAATGTATGTATGTATGTATATGTATGTATGTATGTATGTATGTATGTATGTATGTATGTATGTATGTATGTAATGTATGTATCTGTATAGACGCGTTCTTCTTTTCAACAAATCATTTTATTTTTTTCTAGTATAAGCTAATTTATCGTTCGTTTTCGTTACCCACTGCCTCTCTCAATTCTTGTCAAAAACTTTCACTATATTTTTATTTTAATGCCTTTGTTTTTTACTCACCATCAGTTTCCTCAATAGCATGATCATTGTGAGTACATGTCATACTTTTATTTCTTCTGCTTCTGTTAATTTAACTTTTTCTGTTCCTTTAACTTTTTTATCCTACATACCTATGCTATACTTCTTGTCTATTCCTCTCCTTTTTTCTGAATCCATTCCCTCCTTGTTCTTGCTTACTAATTGCGCTCACCAAATTGATCCTCCCGGTCGCTTTCACACCAATCATATTTCTTCTCAATTTACGATGGCTCTCTTGCGTACATAGTCTCAGACCTTCCGCGCGCAAAGTTTAAAGCGGTGACTTATCATAACCAGTTGATCCATTTTTAGCTCTTGGTGAGCGAGGGGTGTGCCCTCCGGGCACCAGGTTCGAGGTCGCAGCTTTGCCTGTGTTCCACCCATCTCACTCGAGTTATCCTGATTGGGCACACTTTTTGCCGGTTACTCGTTAAAAAAACCTGCGCACTCACTCAGTGTGTTGTTCCCATTCTAGGCATCGCTCATCGTTCTTTCTCCCACTCTTGGTATCAACAAAGAGTGATGATAGCTGCATTGCTCTGTTAGCGAGAGGTGTCTGTTACTATTTCAGCAAATGAATGCTCTAGTATTCTATTTCGCATTTTGGTGTGCATGCGACGGCCTACTCAAATCTACTTATGCATTAGTCAATAATTAGACTTCTTTTCTTAGTTGTCAATCCGAGTGCGAACCATTGGTAAGAGAGCGGGGTTAAAGTATAGTAAGTATCTATCCTCTATTTGTATGCATATCTTCACTTTCTCCCGAATAGTTTATAACCTGCCCCAGTTGCTCCTCCCCTATCTCATTAATATATGTATGTAAGTGAAAGTAGTTATGAGCCATATAGCGGTATATCAAGTGATGTTACTTGTCTAATTAACTCAACATATAACGACCAATTTAACCTAACCGGAGGCGATTGTCGACTCTAACGTACCCTTGGTCCTCCCTTTCCCAGAAATCCCTTGCCGTCGATCACAATGTCTCGCTTTCCTCTCTATCCCCTTATCTTCGCCTTCGTTTCCCCGTTCGTCGACATCGCCTGTTCAGTCCTCTTCTATAGCTCATAAACCTGATTCTCTGTAATTCGGGAAGCACCACAAAGATATCGCGACTCAATTTAGGATCGTTGTATGCCTACGCAAATAACATTGGTTCTTGGTTTCAGCACAGCAAAGTTGATGTGTGACCTGATACGCATGATTTAGATACTCGGTATACGAAAGATTTTGGAATGCCGTTTTTGGTTGTTGTTGCTGTAACTTGTGCACATTTCTGAAGAGCACAATGTAAACTTGTACCAATGAAGTCGAAATTGTTTTATTATCGACAGTTGAGAAGAATTGAATGAGTTCGGATGGCGAAAGACGATGGAAGAATCAGAGCTGGTATCCATTCTTCGTGTGTGGTGCTCTTCCGTTCTCCCTCCTCTATGCCTGGTTGACTGGCATGGGTCCGGGGCCGAAGCCGGCTTCGCGCTTACCGTAGTAGCCGCCGTAGTAAGGGTAGCCGTATCCCTGAAAAACATATTTCGTTCTATATAATAGTTATTTAATGGCATAATTTAAGCGAATAAAAACACAAGTGATAATAACACTAGCTCATATATATAGTATTCAAGACAACAAAAAAAAACAACTTAAAAAAACGAACATATCCGTATCCGCCGTATCCCCAGTACTGGGCGTCTCCGGTGGCGACGAAGGTGCAGAGGACGACGACGAGAGCGAGAAAGAGAGAGAGAAGGGAAGACATCTTCAAGAGGAGTGAGGATGATGAGAAGCGAGGAGATGCTACGGCTTATATACAGACGACATCTCGAGACATGACAAACATCTTTTACTATTTTTGCCACAAGACTTCGTAGGTTGTGTGAGCTGTATTAAAAAAAAACATTGTTAAATACCTAACTTGTAAAAGAAAACGGAGCAAAGTTGGCACCTTCAACATGAGAAGTTAGTGCGCATTCCGTTGACTTGAGTTCAAGGGACGAGAGAATGAGAGAGCGAGAGCGAGAGATGAGAGAGAGAGAGAGAGAGAGAGGGAGAGGGAGAGAGAGATTCGTCAGATAGAGAGGCAAAACATACGAGTATTTTTGACTTGCTTCCCAATTGAAATGAGGCTGGAATTTGTATGCGCGTGTTGACGAGCAAACATGTGGAAGGGAGTGAAGAGATTAGACCGTTTGCAAGCGCTAGCTTGGTGAGGTGCAAAGGGATGAGAGAGGACAGAGTAAGATAGAGAGCAAGAGAGAGAGATAGAGAGAGAGGGAGAGAGAAAGAGATAGAAAGAGAGAGAGAAAGAGAGAGAGAGTAAAGTAAGCATGCACTATTTGCTTGAACATGCCCTCTCGTCGATGCGGCAAGAACAGCAAAACATACGAGCCTGCACAGGAGTACATAAAGGTCCTTTTCAATATCGTTGAACGAGAAATCTTGTAAAGTTCTGGCTTCGGTTGGCTCGACGGCGATTTAGCAAAGAGACCGAACACAAGAGGATTGCCGTGGTCGTTCAAAGTGATACTATTTCACTTCAGAATAAAGTAATTCTTGCACAAACTCGACTATCTTGATTTGCACAGTCTTGTGAAACAGGTGTACTATAAGTAGCAACAACAACGTTTTTTTTGCGCTTTATTTTTCCGGGACGGAAAGAAGGAAAGCGACGAAAATGATTCCTCTGGAATCTCAGAGCAACTTCTTGAGGGCTGGCTCGCATCTCTTCACAACCTTCGTGTCTTCTGAAAAGAATTTTAACATGTAAGACCAAGGTTTACCCGGTCTTTTTTACATAAATTAGAAGAATAATAAGCGCTTTAAATGAAAATAAGCAGCAAAATATCAGGTTATTATAGAAGTCGATCCCACCGATGAGCATGTCTCGAGCCTCCTCTGCAAACAAAAAAAAACATAGGATTTCTTAGGGGAATGAAATGCTTGAAAAATGTTCTAGGTTGCTGTACAAACGAACCTCGAGTCCGTTCATCCAGTCGCGCAAGGTTAATCAAGCCTGTAAAAGTGTGGAGTGAGCTTATAATTTTTTTTGAAGTCTCCTTCATTTTATATTCCCGCCTCTCTACATACATATTGCATCATTTTCCCATCCAAAAAAAATTAAAATGGACCTAAAAACTGCTTAAACATAGCTCTTGGTGCTTCTGAAACGAACCGACTGTCAAGAGAATGAGAATGACGAGGACGACGAGGGAGCCCATGGAAAGTTCGTTAGCGTAGTCGTTGTCACCTCTGCAAAATGCATGTGTATATGTAATAGGTTTATTTTTTAATTGTTTTTTTCGTAGCCTTTTTTGTTGCAAATTTACCCCACTATTAAATATAGATAAATTAAGCAAAATGTGACCTTTTATCTAAGATTGAGTAGTAACTTACAATGAAACAACAACGCGGTATTCAGTATTGTTTTTGTGCTATTCTTTAAATAGGTTTTCCATAACTTGTATCCCTAGCACCTCCTTACCAGGGGTTGTGATTGTTGTAGAGAAGACATCTGTAGTAGTCGTCTCACGCGGGGAAAGCGTTGTGATAGTAGTGAAGAAACCTAAACCACAAGCCTTGCATATTTATGAATAAAAAAAATTTTGCAAGAAAATTAATTATAGCCAAAGAGAATAAGAAGCAAAAACACATTATGCTAGCATAATTTTGTTAGATTTTAAATAGAACATTTTCTCGCCAGATTCGCCGGTCTGCGCGCACGTCTCAGCTGAGCGAAAGGAGGAAAGGATGGAGAGGAGGAGAAGAGGCGAAAGTGTCATCGGCGAGTGCATTGACTGGATAGACTGCCTCGGCACTTCTCGGGTGCGGTTGCCAAGGTTGTCTGGGAACTCTTGAGAATGGCACTGCATAAGAGGCCGCGGTTCCACCACGCACCGAAGCAAAGCCCTTTTGCCAAATTCATATCATTCAAGGACACGACATAAGCGTTCTTTTGTGTGCAGCACCCAAGTCTACTAAAGACACTCGCGAACTGTTCTCTCTTTAGTATCAAATGTTGGATTTGAGCATTGAGGAGATTCTTACAAGTTTACATAATAGCCGCTTTCATTTTGGTTTTCTTTGCTTTTGTGCCTTTTATCTTCTCCTTCTTATCCTCTTTTCCCTCGCTGTGGGTTCTTGGAATGAAGTACATTTCGTGACCTTCAAAGCAACTCTGAATCAACGCTGAAGAGTGCCCGTTGGGAGTCAATTAGTGAGACAGCGTTTGCGTTTGAGCAGTCGTTATTCAGTGCTAGTTAGGAGCACTATTTAAAAAAAAACGATAAGGCAGGTATTTTTTTTACAAGAGATTCTAAACAGTTTCAGTTAAAGAAGTTGATAGCACAAACTAGCGCATTTTTATTTAAACTTGCATAATTAAAACGTTAAACGTTAAAAGGGTGATCACCTAAAGGGAATTAATGCGTTCACATTGCCTTCATCCTGCTATCGCCTTCCTTTAAATGTTTCCACAATAATGCAAATTATTGCAGCAAAATAAGAAATGTAAAGCGAAACTGTTTGAGTCTATAGAGCTGATACATATCGTGTAAATGTTAATTTTAGGAGATAACTTAAAATGTTAAAAGAGCTGCGGCGCACTCTTGCATTTTAGAAATCTTTCTGCAGGCTGCATAGAGATCATTTCCTCATATCATTCTCGCTTGCAAATCGTGGAGCTCTCGTTCGGCTCGTCCGTCGACGTCTGAGCTCTCTCGCCGACTCACGCTCTCTCTTCACTCTCTGACTTCTCTGCTCCCTCTCGCTACCGACAAGAAAATCATGTGCATCGGCAAGAAGAAGGGACCCGCTGCCGCGCCCGACGAAGTTCATTGCAGCGGATTTCCCTAATTTTTTTAACCCTGCGAATCAGAAAAAAAGTAATTTGTTTACATGTTACAAGTGGTGAAGATGCGACATACCTGGCAAACGGCACAAATCATCAAAATTTATATGTTCATGCCAGAAGATTATTCTAGGTAGTTTTGTTTTATCATGAAATGTTTAAAATATTTGTCGCATTTATGTACATTGAACGTGAAGATCTTCCTAGCCCAAATGTCTATTTCTCCTGGATTTTGGTGCTACAAATTGGAGTTAGAATTTTCAGCTTATTAGCAATCTTCTCACAAACCACGTATTTGCCTGCATTATTTTATTTTACAAATTTTGGCTACCACTTTTGCTTTTATTTTGTTTTGCTAATTTTGCTTTTATTAAGCATTACAATTTTTCCTGTTTATTATGCATACCTTTCAGATATCACATTTAAATTTCTATTTTACAATTTTGGAAATCACGGATGCTCGACATTCTTCCCATTCTTCCACTGCGCCCTCGGTCGTCTTCCTTCCCACTATTTTTTTACTGTCGATTGATCCAAGCACGGAATAAAATTGAACTTACCTTCCTTCGTCGTTCCACTTTTGAAATGATCTTTGTACGAATCCGTTCATCATCAAGGAATCCCTTGATGATGAATCCGAAAGCCAAAATAAGAAAGCGCAAGTTTGCTTGGAGATTATCAAAAAAAAATAGAATCAAAAATGAAAGGCCAAGCAAACCTTGAGGTCAGTACACATTTTACTCTCGCATTTGTAAAATGAGTACAACGAGCACGCCCTCGCATAGTGATCTTTAGGTCCCAAACTTTAGCATGGAAAGCGTAAACCTTTCGTTTAATAACCAAATTTGCGATCTCAGAATCGTATAAAAGCAGCTGGTTATTTCAGTTCCTCACACTTCTCGAGTGATCGCCTCTCCAACTCTTCCTGCTTCTTCAACTGCTTCTTCTCTGCCATGCCGAATTCAGCTCCGAAGGACAACACCTGGGTCGTCCAGGTCATTTTTATCAACCCCACCTGTACCCCTGACCTTTCCCCTCTGATTATCCTCAGTTCCTTTTCTTTCCCCCCTTATGTACATAATAGATCCCTAACCCATTTATATTCTCTAGTCCATCTCTTTCCATTTTCAGCCAATCGGAACTCCCTTGCCGGAAAAGCCAGTGAAGGTGCTTGATGAGACAAACCAGTACGTGGCAGTCTGGCACAAGCACGGTGTGCCCATCCACGGCCGCGCCTGGAATAACGGCGGAGTCGTCGAGTGCTCCTTCCCCTTCATGAAGACCGAGATCGTCTTCGCCAAGGATCTCGGCGGCGAGGTGATGGGAAGCTGGAAGAATCTACATATCAAGATGACCGGCGACAAAGGCGGCCAGATCCAGGTAATTTCAGTAAACATTTTACTGTGGTATAGATGACAAAGGAAAGCTCTCTTTCCTTTGTCTTGCAAATGGAATGCTTGCAGATCCTGACTTACAACGGCGACCACACGTCGCTGGGATACTGGTACGAGTGGATCCGCTACGGAGACCGCTTCGACAAGATCAACGAGGATCGCCAGTACGTCAAGTGCGGGAACTCGCTGCCGATTCTGTGGAAGCGCAAGGAGGGAAACATTCTCGGATACCTCGACAACAAGACCGCGCTCTTCAGGTCAAGGCATCTTCGAACTATGGAATATGAACTTTGAATTTCACAGTTAAACATTCCATGGTGCACTTTAATCATGTCTATTTATGATCGGACTAGAAATTATTGAAAACATTTTTTTCAGCCACGACGGAAGAGCGAGTGAATTCGCCATAGACCAGCTGAACGACATGTTCATAATCGTCCGCAACCTCAAGGTATCCTCTCTCTCTCTCTTTCTTTCTCTTTCTCTCTTTTCTCTCTCTCCCTCACTATCTCGCCTCTCTTTCCATTGTGGTCCACCTTTCTGCGAGTGCGCCCACTGCCCCAAGCCGGCCATGCTCAACCAGTGGATGGACGTCCGCGCCGGCGACCCCTGGCCGGCACTTCAGCTCGTAAAGTGCGATATTTTGGTTTTAATCTCAGGAAAGAGACAAACTTATAAATCATGATTGTTTGATTCAGGGCTCTGGACAAGACGCTCGACACGATTCCGGGCCAGAACCCCGACCAGTACGTCGCCCTCTGGTACAAGGAGGGAGAGCCGGTCATGGGCCGCGTCTGGAACGAGGGTGGAAAGGTCCGGCTCTTGATTCCTTGATCATTGACCACTGATCTCTGATGTTTGATCTCTGATATCTTCAGATCGCCGCGAACTTCGCGTGCTTCAAATACGAGTACACCGGCAATGTCGGCTCGATCAAGCTGCTCGTCCACATGTCCGAGCACGTCCGTGGCTTCGACTACCAGTGGAAGCCATTCTCGGTCTGTCTTTCTTTCCTTTTCAACCTGAGATAGAGTAACCCGTACTTTCGCTGTCGGAGGTCTTCGTGTTCGGAACGGAGCGCGAGTATGTGCCCGTCCGCGTCAACCACCACAAGGGAGACATCTCCCCCGCCGTCATCACCTTCAATGGCAAGCAGATCCTCGGCAAGATCAGGCGAAAAGATTTATCAGCATTGGTTAAAATATATAAAAATGTTTATTAACATGAAAATGTTTTCAGTGCGACGTCCGCAACGAGAAGGCGTCCGCCGGCTTCGGTGGCAAGGAAAACATCGTCAACGGGTATCCACTCCACACCGTCACTATGGTCCTCACGCAAAAGGCCCGCGCCGGCTACAAGTTCGCCTAGAGATGAAGCTCCGCCCACCCGTCCACTCCCGCCCCGACCAAGAAATGAGAGCTTAAAAATTTTTTCCCCGTCGAATTTCTCCTGTCTTGGCAACATCGAATTGCTCGATGTAGTCACAATAGAGTCGAGTAAGGCACAAGTAACACAAGTAAAGAGCACGCCTTCTAAAGTCCGGACCGAATTCATAAGCATAACATATTCAGCTCGTCAGCAATTCTATGTACATATATGGTATGTACAGACAAACTTAAATGTGCTAATTTCACCATATTAAAAAAAAATTATATGCTGTAATTTGAGTTGTTCCCTAAAAACCAAAAGTTCATAGCTGGCGATGTAGGCTCTTTTAATCAGACGATGTACAGAGGTCAAAGTCACACCTTTCAGGGTACAAATTAGGCTGGTTTTGAAATTCACATTCATGCCATCTTGTGCGAAATTTCGCGTATCACTCAAACAGTGCACATCTCTAACTCGAGAGAGTGAGCAAAAGTCGGAGAAGAAAACAATCCAAAAAATATATATCCTAGGAGACTTTTTAATTGCAGGAATCATACTTCACAAATACTTCCCCGTGAGCGTGTGAACTCGTTTACTACATAAATTTGATTGTGTTCTTTCAGAACAGAATAATGTACATTCTCTGCATGAATGGAGTTTTTTCTTACCTTTTTTAAGGAAAAAAATAGATGTTCTGTCATTACGCGATGAAGATTGTATACATGGACTAGCCGGAGGCAGTGTGCGTACCTACATACATATAAATTGTATTATATTGCAGGAATTGCAAAAAAGATTATGTCAACATTGCACGACTTGCAAAGTGTGTGTGTTAGTATGTGTTTAAGTGTACGAGTATTAGATCTATTAGATCTGAGATTATGTCCGATGTATTAATTCATTTTGTAACTCATGAAAAAACGCTACTGATCTTTTAAATAAGAGTTTTTTCCAGTAAGTTTTTTTTTGTATAACAGCTGCATTACCACTTCCACCGGCAGGCAGGCGCTTAAAGTTCGTGTGTTAATTGTGTCCAGCAGGTTGTATTAAAGCGGCAGCTGATATAAAAACGCTAGAATGAAATTTTTCAGCTTTTAAAAAAAAGTCCAAAGTCTGCCTGAGCGCCATGCATACTCAGAGCACACTTATTTAACGGCATAAATGTAATCTTCTTAAAAAAACTGCCTAGGAATATGGCCGTTGGATAGTTTGTTCATTGCAAATTACTTCGAATAGTTTTCCTTCCAGGGCAAATTGTTGCGAAGACATCAAAAAGGAAATGCTCGACGACGTGAGGGACTGGCTGCGGCCACTTCTGCCCTCATTTGTCTTTGCAATTTCTAACGGTCAGTTTCTAAACATTTGTTTAAAGAATGACCATCATCGACGCTGTTAATCAAAGATTTGAATGTTTTACTACTTTCTTGACTATTATTTTCATTAGGTAACACTAAATATTTTCATATCAATTATTTAGGCCAAAAAAGCCGTCTTTAAAGATGCACGTGACCCTGCTCATTATTACTTCTCATATCTTCTTGCCGTGCGACTTAAAGAAGGGCCATCCATTCCAGGTGGCAATCGCGCGTCGCTTTTGAGCCCATCACTTTATTCGATTCACTTTTGGACAGACGTCACCTATGGCTCAATCTCCGTGCTTCTTCACGCCTTCGCCCTCTACTGTATCCGCTATCGCTCCGGTCGAGCCACCCAGGAATACAAGAACTGTCTCACTCTGCTCGTGGCCAGTTTTTTTCTTCGGCACCAAATTAGTTACATTAAAAAGGAACGGAAACACCATTGTTTTTATTAGATTTTACGAAGCTGATGTGGCCTAGAGAGATGCCTTGTTTCAGCTGTCGACCCTCTTCATGGACCTATCTCTGAATTGGTTCGCGATGATTCGAATTCTACCTCCCCTTCCTTGCATCGTCTCCTATGGTTTCTTCTCGCTGCCCCTCTTAAACATTTCCTCCGAATGGCGCGTTGTAAGGACTTTGCTTTAACATTTATTAAAAAAAAAATGAATATAAAACACCGTTTTCACTCTAAAATTTTCACACCTATTAAAAGTGAAAATTGTGTTCCATTTAGCTGATATACTTCGTATCTGTTTCATTTCCTTTACCGTCCTTCCTCATCTGCTTCTTATATCGTCATCAGGTAATGTGAAAATGCACATATTATAAGAACGTATCGAAAGTCGCACGAGATACATATCCTTTGGTCAATGTTCTATCTTTTAGCTGATTGAAGCGTAGGCGATTTCATGACGTTTTGTACAACAAGACAAGAATTAACTGAGCCTTAATGTTTGAGTAAAGTTGAATTTTGGATCTGGGTCTCTCTAAGCTTGCTAAACTCTAAACTCTCTAAACTCTCTAAACTTACTTAACTTTAAAACTCTAAACTGTCTCAGATTCTGGAAAAGAAAACAATAAAATGGTTTGCAGACGGTTCAGTTGGAGGGTTCGCGCTGGCGATTATCGCAGCGAACGCATAACGCAATTCGTTTCGTTCTCCTCAGCCTGCCAGGCAGCATGCCAGCGCTCGCTTTCTGCTTGAGCTCTATTCCACGCCCTGAAGTGGGTAATCTTCTAAGAGAGGTACTTTTCTTCAACAGCAACGCATTCGCCTCGAGCATTCCTTTAATGTATTGATTGTTTTAAAAATTTATTTACAAATCTTTGAACTGTATGTGTGGCCGGCATTTAGCGAATCACCGATGCTTCCTCTTCTTCGCCTTCCGATGAGATGATCGCTGCAACCGTCTGCCTTTACGACGGCATTCTACGCACATTTACACGTACTAAATTGTATTTTTCACTATAATATATATACATACATTTCTTTATAATTGCACTATTTCGTTTTGCTATCCAAGATGCTCTGAAACAAACTGCTTTTAATACTGTTGCCTAAAATAAACACCAACAACAGTTCTCTTTTTTTTCTTTTGTTGAACTAAACATTCACCAAAAAAAATTGTTCTGTCTAGATGGCCCAGATATTGGAGTTTGCACGTAACATCTGCATACAATTGTTTTTAGATAACAACGTCGTAAAGTTTAAAAACATTTCAAAAAAAAAATCGAAAACGAAGCAATCTTTCTCTCATTGGAGTAGCTGTCGGTGGTGCGATCGCAATCGTGTTGCCGCTGGTCGGCTGGCTCTGCTGGCACACTTTCTACACGATTCGAACGGCCCTCGGCGACCAGATGAGTCGGCGGACAAAGGAGCACCATCGGAGAATGACCACGGCGCTCGTTGCGCAGGTTACTAATAAAGAAATAAATAAACAAGTTAAAGGAGGGCGATCAATGAAAAATTATGTGATATTTCAAATTGCCGCGCCAGTTCGCACTCTCTTTCACGCGTCCTATTTTCACGCAGCGGGTTTGTGCGACCTGCGAAATAACATGCGAGAATGAGAGTTAGGAATCACAGGGCAGACGCGGCAATTCGAACCTGCATTAAATATTTTTCGGTGATCGCCCTCCTTCAATTAAATCATTAATTTAGTTATTTATTTTGACATAAAAATATATGCATGTATAGTTTACAAACTGAATGCTCTTTTCTATTTTGCTGTCCACTATACATATGTATCTTAATAAATCTAAAAAATATATTGTGGAGAGCAAAGACAGGCGATGCTGCCGAGCGTAATGTTCTCCGTCACGCCAATCGCATTTGAGGCCTTTCAATTCACGGGCTCGCAAGACGATGGTTTGCTATTCAATTTTGTCCTTCTGTGCGTACTTTTTTTTGCTTCACCAGTCTATAAAATTTATGTGTCTTTCAATTCATCGTTCTCTTCCGCTGGCAGTTCTTGCTATGGTTTCCATGCATTTCTTCTCGCTGACAAGTCTTTGCCACCTTCTCGCCCTCTTCTTCTTCACTCCGTCATATCGGCGAACACTCGGAAAGCTTACAGCATGCTCGAAGAGTAAAGTTCTTCCACTTGGCATGGTCTTTCCACTATCTTCTTCTTGAGATAACCTGTACAGAACTCGTTCCCTCTCCCCTTAACCCTTCTAAATCACCTCTCCAACCCTTCAAAGCAGCCGACCGGTTTTAATGCATTTGAAAGTAATCGAAAAGATTTAGAAATTTTCATTTCTATCTTCATTGATTTTTTTTCTTTGTCATTATGGATTCTTTTCGTTGTTCAACATGGTATGTGGCGGACGCATTTACAATATATGTATGTACATATTTATGTAATACACAATTCTATTATCTCTTTTTTTATTTTTGTGTTTTTATACTAATCTTCTATTTGGATAGCCTATCTACTCATAATACATATCACTCGTTTAAATGTAAATATATACACTATTTAAAACGCATACTGAACAGTCGCACGATTGCTTTTGAACACAACACGTGTGATTTTGTTGTAAGCACCTATTGATAAAAATTCATTAAATTTCATGGTTGGGTGCTAATTAAGAGTGTACAGGTAGATGGATTAATAATAACAGACAAAAAACTTTTGACAACTGAGTGACTCGAACATCCAACCTTTCGATCTGGAGTCGAACGCGCTACCATTGCGCCAAGTACTCATTCAATATCGGCAAATGTTTCACCCGATGTTTTTCTCCAAAACTCTCCGGCCATTTTTAATTCGTTTTGGTTCAGATAGGGTAATGCAGTGGCAGTTACGTAGCAAACGTTCCGTTCTATGGCTCTTGCAAGGTCACCAAACGCGGCGTGTTCCAAAGTGTGCTGGCGGAGGGAGGAGGAAGCGCGTTTTGCGAAGCACATAAAACTAGATCTCGACAGTTCTCTTAAAATATATGTAGAAAGGCTGTTTGAGCAACAATAACAAAAACGACGACCTATTTATATTAAATTCTCTGATCTAATGCCGATTTAATGGTAAGAGGGGCTCTCCGTTTGATGTCCTTGAAGCCGTAACTTTGGAAATTATAGCTCCAACATGTTGGTTGACTCGGAAACGAAGGTGTGCCTAGGGGGTTTATTGCGAGGCGTTCTTTAATAGCCCCTGACACTGCCGGGAAGTGTAGTCACTGAGACAGTCAATTTTATTGTTCACTCATGCAGCTTGTTTCTTCCTGGCTTATCTTCGCTATTTGTTCCGTATTTCGCCTTGCTGCGACATGCGCGCCGACTGGTGATTCGGGTGAGTGGTTGCTTACTTCAGATAACTATTTTCGTAAACAGGTATCTACAATGAACGTAACCTGGAAAGAGTTTTAAAAAAGCACGGGATAATTTCACATTTCTCCCTTTTTTCTTCTGTGATTTTTTGTTCTCCATAAATGTGCGCCTTTTTTTATAATTTGTTATTCGTAGTAATGCTCGGCAATCAAGGGAGTCAATTTCTTTGAAGGCTTATTCACGACCTCAACAACGCTTGCGCCCGGAGAGACGACTACTTCGGATATGTTCGCCACGACAACCACTTCGCTTGCTCCTGGAGGTGATGCCATTTACAATGCATTTTCCGTCTGGCACTAGCGGAGGAGCGTTGATTTGATTATGTTTTTACTTTTTTTGCTATAACTTTCTTTTCCTAGTTTTTAGGGACAATTCTAAATTCGCGTTTTGAAAGCGAACATGAATTGGCGAGGGAAAACAAGCAAGAAAAAGTAGTGTTCCGCTCCTTTGAGCAGTGCCAACAATTCGCGCTATTTGCCTGAATATCGTAATAAAAAAAACACGTGATAGAGTCTTCCGCTACTTTGAGCAGTGACAACAACGACAACGGAGGCGACCACAACGAGCAGCAGCACTTCAACGACGACGACGACCTCGCTGACCACGACGACCACGACGTGTCCGTGCCGGCCACTCGACGCACGATGCTCGGCTGCCGATCCTGGCTGCGACTTGACACTCGCAACGATCTCGGTGCCGTGGCCACGTTTCATTATTGAATTAATGCTGACTTAAGCCGTGCCATATTTATTGGGTCATTTTTCAAAAACCTATGCTTCGTTGGCTACTTCAACGAAATCGCCGATGCCCACCGATCATCTTCTTCCACGTTACATCAACCAAATTATTTCAAAATAAACTTTTCTTCACAGTTTTTCCCAAAAAAAAATGCTGCTCGAAATTTCAGCAAACGTGTACGACCGCAGCGATCACGTGCGACCCGTCGTGTGGCTTGGCGTGCGCCGTCTACTTTGTTGATAGGTTATCTTCGCTTCCAACTTTATACTATGAAAGAGAACATAAATAAATATTAGTTCTATTAGATAGACAAAGTACTCCGTAGACACAAAGTATCGCGAATAACTACTATCTTCAGCACGGGCGCAACTGGCTTCCCGGAGCCGAATCCCGCGATGGCCTCTTGCGACACGGCGACCGGTGAGTGGGTCAGCGACCAATATGGTGACCCTGGCCTTGGAGTCTACTGCATGTAATTGTTTATTTCATCTCAACTACACAGTTTAAACTGCACTTTTAGCATATACTTTTTATGCAGAACTGTTGCTTTTGTTTAGGTTATTTACATAGTTGATATTTTATTTGAGTTTACCTAATAATTATAGTTGTTTTACTTCTTCTTTTTTGCTGTTTTGGTGTCATAAAACTTTAGTGTGCCCTTTATAGAATCGGAATCAACTGCATACTGTGCGATGATCCTGTCACGCCGAAGCGCTTGGTTCAAAACACCAAAAAATCAGCATTTTTGCTCCTTCGAGCGTTCAAAAATTGCGCATGGCATCCATGTTTCAGGAGCCATGGCGGGTAATTGGGAAAAGTTTTCAACCAGCAATAAACGCACCTCGGCTAAGCCTCATTGGTCACGTTATCGCCACTGCGCAAAGCTGATGAGACTCTCAGCGAGTAATTATAGCCGACAGCTCTGCACCCTATACTGGACGGCCTTTTCAGCTCTCCGTAACAAGAATCTCGGCACTCCATCATGGGGTCCTGTCAGGGTACCAAAACTTTCCCTGTCCAAGAAGCACTCCCGCATTGTGATTGCGTAGCAAAACAAGGAAATAGAATCAGATTCTCGCTGACATGTTAAGTAATTTTACCAGAAATTGCTAATCAACATAAGAAAGAATATATACCATCAACAAGAGTTATTGAGAGCAAAACGTTGACTTTTTTTTGAGTGACTCGAACACCCAACCTTTCGATCTGGAGTCGAACGCGCTACCATTGCGCCAAGCAGTCACCGAGCTTCGCTGTGCGCTGCAACCTAATCATTCAGTCCTCTCTATATTCTGTGGTCTGTTTTCTCTTATCTCGAATGGAATGGGCATTGGTTGCGTTCTTATGAAGGCGAACAACGTCATTAATGACAGCTCGAACTGATTGCTCAGAGAGCTGGGTTACTTACCATTTGTAGACATTATCGACGAACTGCCTGAAGGCGAATATGAAAAGCGGAAGGAACTTAATTCCATATCTCATTACATGTAATGGTCTAGATCGATTCAGTGCACGCCCCGACTGACTTGGCAACAATAATGGCATTTGCACAGCAAAACCGCAGCTTCTTCATATTGCGGCTTTTTAGAAGGCTACGGGGGATTTGCAAAAAAGAACTCTTTGAGGATTATTTGATGTTTTAAGAAACTAATGTTCCAAAAAGTGACTGAAGCTGTTCTTGTATCTTGTACCTAGTTTTTTCCCTTTGTGTGTTCGCCCAGATATGTGTATTATATATGTGGAGACAAACATATGCATATGTATGTATGTACATGAATAAATATGCACCATATAACAATCTGATCTCTGTCTTAATTGCTCTTCCTCGTATTCCAATCAACAGCGATTGAAGCTCACTGTGATTCCGCGAATATCTCTTCACTCTGAATCTCAAACATTGTAGAATCAATTAGTTTACGCATATTAGCGGAAAAGAGCGAAATTGATCAATAGCAAATGAGAAACAATATAATGATGATGAAACTGGAAAATACATATACATTTATCAAGACTACATATGTATATTGATTCTCATGTGTTGAGAATGGAAAACAATAAATATTAAACTTATATGAATGTTGTGCCGACTTAAAGCAATGCATCCGTTAATTCTGACTGATCTCAACGGCAATGTAAATCGCGATAAAGACAAAGACAGTCGAAGTTAAGTAGAATCGCTTTGTTGGCGAAGCCGTGCTTGTTGTTGATTCGCTTTGTATCGTTGTCTGAAAATTGGAGTTAGTTGCACTGATTCAGAATAGAAATCTATCAAAGGAAGTACATAGGTACCTTAGCGGGCGGTGGTTCCGAGGTCGTTTCGGTAGTTTTTGGCTCCTCGCCATCGCACTTCAGCGATCTCTCGTATTCAGCGCGAATCCTCGGGACGTAATGCTCTTCCAGCCACTTCTGAGCTGCCGCGCCATTGTTTTGAGGAGGAAATTCGCCTAACAACGACTCGAAGACCTCAGAAAGAACAAAAATAAGAGTGATTCTTTGTTTTAATTTACAGTTCTAACCGAATTGAAGACCACATGCGCGTTCTCCATGTACTTTGTTTCCACTCGACCCTGAGGAGCCATGATACGGTAAAACTCCATTTGCTCGGGGCACTTAACGGCCGGCCAACCTGGCGACGGTTTCCTGCAACGATAAAAATTTTATTCTGAATGAATAAAATCTATTTTTTTATTAAGAAATGTCATTCCCCCCTAATAACTGCACACTTTTCCATCGCAAAAGACGTCCACGCATTGGAGAGAAAGTCGGCGATTGCCCTGTCGTCTTCCGTGATTCTTCCCGCCTCCGCGGCCGGCTCCCAGTCAAATTTGTACTTCCACAAAAAGCGAAGCTCGCTTGCATGCGGAACAGCTAAGCGAGAAGAATAAAACAAGAATTGGCGAATCTTATCGTTGTCCGTTGTTTCAGCGGTTATTTCATGTTTTTTTCTCTTGCTGAAAAACGCACTAAAACATATGATTGTTCCTATTTTAAAAAAAATTGTCTTCAATTGGAGCTCACCAATTGCTTCCGATTTCCTCTCAACTAAATTTCACTGCAATTTCTAAATTTTGTTTCTCTAGCAAGCCATGCTCTCTCTCTCTTTCACTCTCTCTCTCTTTTTCTCTCTCTCTCTTCCTTTGTTCTTTTCATAATATTCACCTCGCCATCCATCGTACGTGATATTTCCTCCAAGCACGCTCATATAGTCATAAATGTAAAGGAAGAGCTCTGTATTTCCATTTGCTGCGTAATTCGTCGCGTCGAAGCGAAGAGCGTTTGTGATTTTGATGTCGCCAAGGGCCTCAAGTTTTTATTAATGTAAAATAATTTTCCACTCAAAATATTTAAATACCGATGATTATTAAGAGCGAAAACCTCTATGGCAAGCTTGAACCACTCGAGATGGTCGTCCTCCGCAATCTCACGCTCTCGCTTGTAAACACGACTGATGATCTCGGCGAGCTGGCTTCTTTTCTCTTTAAATAAAAAGAAGCCACACAATTTGCCTAGCTGAGGTGAACCGAAGTGGCATAAATTTTGCCGTATGCCCAAGGCATGGCAAGGGCCATAGATCCTGACCGTTTCGAGATAAAACGGACACATGCCATTGACAATCCACCTCTGCCTATGTTGATACTCACTGGGCTTTGACAAATGGTAAGATTGATGCAATAGCTTGGCTCCTTCGCTCATCGGATTATTAACTTAAGAGAGCCTGTCAGTACTGTTCGATCAAGGCCTGCCCTAGGAATTTTTTTTCGAATTTTTTTTACCAAAAGTGATTATAGTATACAACTTGACTTGGTGAACAAAATAGGCTATATTTCAAAGTTGAAAAAAATTTTCCGCGCGAGACCTAGTAGAAAAAAAAGACTCTTATAAATTTCATTGGTCATAAGTCGCTTCAAACTTATTTTTAGATAACCAGCGAGCTATCATTGGATAGCTGATTGGACGGGCTTTAATTTTCATGTTAATGATGTTTTCATAAAATTTCATTTTGGCCCTTAAATACGGCCCTAAACATTTTTGAAGGCGGTTTTTTGCCAAATTAAGTATTTTATGCTTATTTCCGCACAACCGCTCCTGCATAGGCTGAAAGTACGTTAAATTTGCAATAAGATATGTGTGTTTCAAAAAAATTGAAGGTCCCAGCCCCAGGCTCCGGAGCACGTGAACATGTTCCAGTGTAAACTGTAACACCGTGCAAGCGCATTCTTCGATCCAGAACTGCGCGCAATGTCAATATTACAAAATCGTAAGTATATCATCTAAGAGCTCTCACGGAGATCTTCAAATGTTACATACATTATTTTATTGAAAAGTTTCAATTTATATGTGAAATTTCGTTATGTACAATTAGAATACTTAAAAAACTACTTTAAAAACATACATCATAAGAAAGAGGATGAAATTTATTACAACATGAACCTCTTTCAATGGAATTTGATGCATACGATCTTTTGTTATAAGCCATAAGAGTAGGATAACAAGGCCTTACGGAAAAACTGTAGAAAAAAGGATTGGAATATTCTAATTCGAATAAACTAAAATGTGAATTTTTGGGCGAAATGACAGTGACTATGCATGGAATTTCATAGAAAGGGGTTCATCTTGTAGCAAATTTCATCCTCTTTCTTATGATGTATGTTTCGACAGGCGAAAATGTTTTTAAAGTAGTTTTTTAAGCCTTCTAATTGTACAGAACGAAATTTCCCATATACCTTGAAACTTTTCAATAAAGGTATGTATGTAACATTTGAAGATCTCCGTGAGAGCTCTTAGATGATATATTTACGATTTTGTAATATTGACATTGAGCGCAGTTATGGATCGAAGAATGCGCTTGCACGGTGATACAGTTTAGACTGGAATATGTTCACGTGCTCCGGAGCCTGGGGCTGGGACCTTCAATTTTTTTGAAAGACACATATCTTATTTGAGCGGTTGTGCGGAAATGAGCATAAAATACTTAATTTGGTTAAAAATCGCCTTCAAAAATGTTTAGGGCCGTATTTTAGGGCCAAAATGAAATTTTATGAAAACATCATCAACATGAAAATTAAAACCCGTCCAATCAGCTATCCAATGATAGCTCGATGGTTGTCTAATAATAAGTTTGAAGCGACTTATGACCAATGAAACTTATAAGAGTACTGGGTCTCGCGCGGAAAATTTTTTTCAACTTTGAAATATAGCCTATTTTGTTCACTACGTCAAGTTGTATACTATAATCACTTTTGGTGAAGAAATTCGAAAAAAAATTCCTAGGGCAGGTCATAATAGGGCCCTGCTCGAGACTTACTGACATCCTCTCTTAAATTGATGAAGAAAGTAAGTTTGGAATTAATTACCTGTTAGATAAGGAAAGTTTTCTGCAAGGTATGTGGCGAAGACAGACGATTTGAATGCAGATAAATCGGACGGTTTGTCCGGTGAGTCGGGGAAGACGTTATCGTATACTGAAAGTAGAACCAATGCCAGCCACTAAACAGGTTGAGTGAACATTTGGTGCTGACATTAACTCTCTCCTTTCCACTTTATTAGAAGTTTTTGGATGTTTCAATAAAATAATTACTTTTACATTTTTTATAGCTCATCCAAATTTTCAGATATAGAAAACTCAAATCGCTGTATACTAGAGAAAGAATCTATACATGTATGCACCTAGCATCAATATGTATACTACATATATATATATATATATATATATATATATATATATATATATGTATATATATATATTAACTTCGACTGTCTTTGTCTTTATCGCGATTTACATTGCCGTTGAGATCAGTCAGAATTAACGGATGCATTGCTTTAAGTCGGCACAACATTCATATAAGTTTAATATTTATTGTTTTCCATTCTCAACACATGAGAATCAATATACACATGTAGTCTTGATAAATGTATATGTATTTTCCAGTTCCATCATCATTATATTGTTTCTCATTTGCTATTGATCAATTTCGCTCTTTTCCGCTAATATGCGTAAACTAATTGATTCTACAATGTTTGAGATTCAGAGTGAAGAGATATTCGCGGAATCACAGTGAGCTTCAATCGCTGTTGATTGGAATACGAGGAAGAGCAATTAAGACAGAGATCAGATTGTTATATGGTGCATATTTATTCATGTACATACATACATATGCATATGTTTGTCTCCACATATATAATACACATATCTGGGCGAACACACAAAGGGAAAAAACTAGGTACAAGATACAAGAACAGCTTCAGTCACTTTTTGGAACATTAGTTTCTTAAAACATCAAATAATCCTCAAAGAGTTCTTTTTTGCAAATCCCCCGTAGCCTTCTAAAAAGCCGCAATATGAAGAAGCTGCGGTTTTGCTGTGCAAATGCCATTATTGTTGCCAAGTCAGTCGGGGCGTGCACTGAATCGATCTAGACCATTACATGTAATGAGATATGGAATTAAGTTCCTTCCGCTTTTCATATTCGCCTTCAGGCAGTTCGTCGATAATGTCTACAAATGGTAAGTAACCCAGCTCTCTGAGCAATCAGTTCGAGCTGTCATTAATGACGTTGTTCGCCTTCATAAGAACGCAACCAATGCCCATTCCATTCGAGATAAGAGAAAACAGACCACAGAATATAGAGAGGACTGAATGATTAGGTTGCAGCGCACAGCGAAGCTCGGTACCCTGACAGGACCCCATGATGGAGTGCCGAGATTCTTGTTACGGAGAGCTGAAAAGGCCGTCCAGTATAGGGTGCAGAGCTGTCGGCTATAATTACTCGCTGAGAGTCTCATCAGCTTTGCGCAGTGGCGATAACGTGACCAATGAGGCTTAGCCGAGGTGCGTTTATTGCTGGTTGAAAACTTTTCCCAATTACCCGCCATGGCTCCTGAAACATGGATGCCATGCGCAATTTTTGAACGCTCGAAGGAGCAAAAATGCTTATCAGCGCTTGGTGTTTTGAACCAAGCGCTTCGGCGTGACAGGATCATCGCAGAGTATGCAGTTGATTCCGATTCTATAAAGGGCACACTAAAGTTTTATGACACAAAAACAGCAAAAAAGAAGAAGTAAAACAACTATAATTATTAGGTAAACTCAAATAAAATATCAACTATGTAAATATAGTTTCGCTAACCTAAACAAAAGCAACAGTTCTGCATAAAAAGTATATGCTAAAAGTGCAGTTTAAACTGTGTAGTTGAGATGAAATAAACAATTACATGCAGTAGACTCCAAGGCCAGGGTCACCATATTGGTCGCTGATCCACTCACCGGTCGCCGTGTCGCAAGAGGCCATCGCGGGATTCGGCTCCGGGAAGCCAGTTGCGCCCGTGCTGAAGATAGTAGTTATTCGCGATACTTTGTATCTACGGAGTACTTTGTCTATCTAATAGAACTAATATTTATTTATGTTCTCTTTCATAGTATAAAGTTGGAAGCGAAGATAACCTATCAACAAAGTAGACGGCGCACGCCAAGCCACACGACGGGTCGCACGTGATCGCTGCGGTCGTACACGTTTGCTGAAATTTCGAGCAGCATTTTTTTTTGGGAAAAACTGTGAAGAAAAGTTTATTTTGAAATAATTTGGTTGATGTAACGTGGAAGAAGATGATCGGTGGGCATCGGCGATTTCGTTGAAGTAGCCAACGAAGCATAGGTTTTTGAAAAATGACCCAATAAATATGGCACGGCTTAAGTCAGCATTAATTCAATAATGAAACGTGGCCACGGCACCGAGATCGTTGCGAGTGTCAAGTCGCAGCCAGGATCGGCAGCAGAGCATCGTGCGTCGAGTGGCCGGCACGGACACGTCGTGGTCGTCGTGGTCAGCGAGGTCGTCGTCGTCGTTGAAGTGCTGCTGCTCGTTGTGGTCGCCTCCGTTGTCGTTGTTGTCACTGCTCAAAGTAAGACTCGTTGTCACTGCTCAAAGTAAGACTCTATCACGTGTTTTTTTTATTACGATATGCAGGCAAATAGCGCGAATTGTTGGCACTGCTCAAAGGAGCGGAACACTACTTTTTCTTGCTTGTTTTCTGCTTGAATTCATGTTCGCTTTCAAAATGCGAATTTAGAATTGTCCCTAAACACTAGGAAAAGAAAGTTATAGCAAAAAAAGTAAAAACATAATCAAATCAACGCTCCTCCGCTAGTGCCAGACGGAAAATGCATTGTAATTGGCATCACCTCCAGGAGCAAGCGAAGTGGTTGCCGTGGCGAACATATCCGAAGTAGTCGTCTCTCCCGGCGCAAGCGTTGTTGAGGTCGTGAAGAAGCCTTCAAAGAACTGACTCTCCTGATTTACTGAGAATAACGCAGGAATTATTTTAAAAAAAAGAAGCACCATTATGGAGACAAAAATCGCAGAAGAAATAAGTAAGAAATGTGAAATTATCCCGTGTTTTTTTTTAACTCTTTCCAGTTTACGTTCATTGTAGATACCTGATTGCGAAGATAGTTATCGAAAGTAAGCTACAATAAAATAAACTCACCCGAATCACCAGTCGGCGCGCATGTCGCAGCAAAACGAAATACGGAACAAATAGCGATGATAAGCCAGGAAGAAAGAAGCTGCATGAGTGAACAATAAAATTGACTCTCTCAGTGACTACACTTCCTGGCAGTGCTCGGGGCTATTAAAGAACGCCTCGCAGTAAACCCCCTAGGCACACCTTCGTTTCCGAGTCAACCAACATGTTGGAGCTATAATTGTTACGGCTTCAAGGACATCAAACGGAGAGCCCCCTCTTACCATTAAATCGGCATTAGATACATACAAGCAAAATTAGTCTTTGAAAAAACTATTTGCTATCGATTAGAGAATTTAATATAAATAGGTCGTCGTTTTTGTTATTGTTGCTCAAACAGCCTTTCCTCATATTTTTTGAAGACAGCTGTCGACATCTAGTTTTATCTGCTTCGCAAAACGCGCTTCCTCCTCCCTCCGCCAGCACACTTTTGTGACCTTGCAAGAGCCATAGAACGGAACGTTTGCTACGTAACTGCCATGTTGCATTCCCTATCTGAACCAGCACGAATTGAAAATGGCCGGAGAGTTTTGGAGAAAAACATCGGGTGAAACAATCAGAAAGAAATCCAAGATCCACAAAGAGTATGTGAAGAGACGAAAAAATAAACACTTCTCATATTTGTCGGATGATTGCTTGGAGCAATTGTAGCGCGTTCGACTCCAGATCGAAAGGTTGGGTGTTCGAGTCACTCAGTGGTCAAAACTTTTTTGTCTGTTATTATTAATCCATCTAAATGTACACTCCAAATTAGCACCCAACTAAGAAACTTATCAATCGGTGCTCGCAACAAAATAACACGTGTTGTGTTCAAATGCAATCGTGCGACTGTTCAGTGTGCGTTTTAAATAGTGTATATATTTATAAACGAGTGATATGTATTATGAGTAGATAGGTTATGTATCCAAATAGCCATAGGAATTGAACTATATACATAGAAATATAATAGTATAAAAACACAAAAAAAAAAATAAAAAACAGATAATAGAATTGCATACAATGATGGACAATGAAAAGAATCCATAATGACAAAGAAAATAATCAATGAAGATAGAAGGGAAATTTTCTAAATCTTTTAAATGACGTTCAATCTCAAAAACAGCCTGTTCGGCTGCATTGAAGGATTGGAGAGGTGATTTAGAAGGGTTAAGGGGAGAGGGAACGAGTTCTGTACAGGTTATCTCAAGAAGAAGATAGTGGGAAGACCATGCCAAGTGGAAGAACTTTACTCTTCGAGCATGCAGTAAGCTTTCCGAAAGTTCGCCGATATGACGGAGTGAAAAATAAGAGGGCGAGAAGATGGCATAGACTTGTCAACGAGAAGAAATGCATGGAAACCATTGCGAGAACTGCAAGTGTAAGAGATCGATAGATTGACAGACACATAAATTTTATCGACTGGTGAAGCAAAAAAAAGTACGTACGCACAGAAGGACAAAATTGAAAAGCAAACCATCGTCTTGCGAGCCCGTGAATTGAAAGGCCTCGAATGCGATGGGCGTGACGGTGAACATTACGCTCGGCAGCATGGCCTGTCTTTGCTCTTCACAATATATGTACATACATACATTTCGATTTATTGAGATATGTATATAAATACAAAAGAGCATTCAGCAAATTATTCATGCATATATTTTTATGTCAAATAAATATTTAATTAATGATTTAATTAACTTATTTATTTCTTTTCTTTTAGTAACCTGTGCAACGAGCGCCGTGGTCATGCTCCGATGGTGCTCCTTTGTCCGTCGACTCATCTGGTCGCCGAGGGCCGTTCGAATCGTGTAGAAGGTGTGCCAGCAGAGCCAGCCGACCAGCGGCAGCAAGACTGCGATCGCTCCACCGACAACCACTCCAATGAGAGAAAGACAGCTTCGTTTTTGAAGGAATTAAGGTTTTTAAACTTTACGTCGTTGTTATCTAACAACAATTGTATGCAGATGTTACGTGCAAACTCCAATATCTTGGCTATCTAGAATGATCAATTTTTTTAGCAATTGATACTTTTAACAAAAAAAGAGTAACAAAAACGAGAACTACTTTTTGTAGTTTCTTTTTGGTTACAGTCTAAAAAAATAAAAAAAAATTCCATAGCATTTCGTTTAGCATAGCAAAATAGTGCAATAATTGAGAAATGTATATATAATGTTTTAATGGAAAATACAATTCAGTACATGTAAATGTGCGTAGAATTCCGTCGTAAAGGCAGACGGTTGCAGCGATCATTTCATCGGAAGTCGAAGAAGAGGAAGCATCGGTGAATCGCTAAATATCGACTAACATACAGTTTAAAGATTTTTAAATTAATTAAAAAAATCAATACATTAAAGGAATCCTCGAGCCTAATGTGTTATTGTTGAAGAAAAATACCTCTCGAAGAAGAGGACCCACTTCAGGGCGTGGGATTGAGCTCAAGCAGAAAGCGAGCGCTGGCATGCTGCCTGGCAGACTGAGGAGAACGAAACGAATTGCGTTATGCGTTCGCTTCGTTAATCGCCAACGTGAACCCTCCAACTGTACCGTCTGCAAACCATTTTATTATCTCAGTTTTCTTTTCCAGAATCTGAAAACGACACAGTATAGGGAGACATTTTAGAGTTTAGTAAGTTTAGATAGTTTAGACAGTTTAGAGTTTAGTAAGCTTAGAGAGACCCAGATCCAAAATTCAACTTTACTCAAACATTAAAGCTCAGTTAATTCTTGTCTTGCTGTATAAAACGTCATGAAATCGCCTACGCTTCAATCAGCTAAAAGATAGAACATTGACCAAACGCTATGTATCTCGTGCGACTTTCGATACGTTCTTATAATATGTGCATTTTCACACAACCTGATGACGATATAAGAAGCAGATGAGGAAAGACGGTAGAGGAAATGAAACGGATACGAAATATATCAGCTAAATAGAATACAATTTCTACTTTCAATAAATGTGAAAATGTTTAAGTGAAAATAATTTACGGTGTTTTATTTTCATTTTTAAAATGTTAGAGCCACAGCCTTACAACGCGCCATTCTGATGAAATGTTCAAGAGAGGCAGTGAGAAAAGGCCGTATGAGACAATGCAAGGAAGTGGAGGTAGAATACGAATCATTGCGAACCAGTTCAGAGTTAGGTCCATGAAGAGGGTCGACAGCTGAAACAAGGCAACTCTCTAGGCTACATCAGCCTAATCAAACATAGTAAGAACAATCCTTTTATTCAGTTTTTGGTAGCACTCCCGATTCCCGCTCAAATGCGCCAAAAATCTTAAGTCCGAGGCGAGTGGCAATTGATTTAGAGAGAGAGAAACAAGGTCTGTTTGAGTTTCCCGTTTCGTAACGAAAAAACTGGCCACGAGCAAAGTGAGACAGTTCTTGTATTCCCGAGTGGCTCGACCGGAGCGACAGCGGATACAGTAGAGGGCGAAAACGTGAAGAAGCACAGAGATTGAGCCATAGAAGACGTCTGTCCAAAAGTGAATCGAATAAAGTGACGGGCTCAAGAGCGACACCCGCCTGCCACCTGGAATGGATGCCCCTCCTTTAAGTCACAAGGCAAGAAGATATGAGAAGTAATGTGCCTTTAAAGAAGGCGGCTCTTTTGACCTAAATATTTGATATGAAAATATTAAGCGGCGCGTGCAGCATTCATAACGAAAATCATAGTCAAAAAGGCAGTCAAACATCCAAATTTTCGATTGCTCCGCAGATGGTCGTTCTTTAAAAGAATGTTTTGAAAACTGACCGTTTGAAATTGCGAAGACAAATGAAGGCAGATATGGCCGCAGCCAGTCTCTCACTGCGGCGAGCATTTCCTTTTTGCTGTCTTCGCAACAATTTGCCCTGGAAGGAAAACTATTCGAAGTAATTTGCAATGAACAAACTATCCAACGGCCATATTCCTAGGCAGTTTTTTTTTAGAAGATTACATTTATGCCGTTAAATAAGTGTGCTCTGAGTATGCATGGCGCTCAGGCAGACTTTGGACTTTTTTTAAAAGCTGAAAAATTTCATTCTAGCGTTTTTATATCAGCTGCCTCTTTAATACAACCTGCTGGACACAATTAACACACGAACTTTAAGCGCCTGCCTGCCGGTGGAAATGGTAATGCAGCTGTTGTAGGAAACAAACTTACAAAAAAAATCTTATTTAAAAGATCAGTAGCGTTCTTTCATGAGTTACAAAATGAATTAATACATCAGACATAACCTCAGATCTAATAGCTCTAATACTCGTACACTTAAACACATACTGACACACACACTTTGCAAGCCGTGCAATCTTGACGTAAAATTTGTTGCAATTCCTGCAATATAATACAATTTATATGTATGTACGCACACTGCTGCTAGTCCATGTATGCAATCTTCATCGCGTAATGACAGAACATCAATTTTTTTACTAAAAAAAGTAAGAAAAAACGCCATTCATGCAGAGAATGTACATTATTCTGTTCTGAAAGAACACAAACAAATTTATGTAGTAAAAAGCATTCTGCGCGCGAATAACGAGTTCACACTCTCATGTGGAAGTATTTGTGAAGTATGATTCCTACAAAGAAAAAGTCTCCTAGGATATATTTTATGTATTGTTTTCTTCTCCTACTTTTGCTCACTCTTTCTCGTTAGAGATGTGCACTGTTTGAAAGATATGCGAAGTTTCGTACTGGATAGAATGAATGTGAATTTCAAAACCAGTCTAATTTGTACCCTGAAAGGTGTTACTTTGACCTCTGTACATCGTCTGATTAAAAGAGCCAACATCGCCAACTATGAACTTTTGGTTTTTAGGGAACAACTCGGCCGACAGCATATGATTTTTTAAATATGGTTTACTTGGGCACAAAGTATTTTAAACTTGTATGAGTCTCCTTCAGTGCTTATGTCAAATTATGTGAGACAACATTTGATATTAAAGTTTGCGAGTCTGCTTCGCAAAAAGAAACGCTGATTTCGTGTCCTTTAATGATGACAAATTGGCAAAAGTGCTTTGTTTCGGTGCGTGGCAGAGCGGTGGCCTGTTAGGCATTAGACAGCGCCATGCTCAAGCGTACACTCAGACAACCTTGGCAACCGAACCCGAGCAGTGCCGAGGCAGTCTATTCGTTCTATGCACTCGCTGATGACACTCTCGCCTCTCCTCCTCCTCTCAATAACTTGCTCCTTTCGCTCAGCTGAGACATGCGCTCCGACCGGCGAATCTGGCGAGAAAATGTTTTATTTTAAATTTAACAAAATTATGCTAGCATAATGTGTTTTTGTATTCTCTTTAGTATAATTAATTGTCTTGCTAAATTTTTTGTATTCATAAATATGCAAGGCTTGTGGTTCAGGTTTCTTCACTACTACTACAACGCTTTCCCCGCGTGAAACGACTACTTCGGATGTCTTCTCTGTCAACAACAATCACAACCCCTGGTACTAGGGGTTAAACTTATGAAAAAATCAATGCAAAAACGCGTTGCTTTTTCATTATTAAAACACAATCATTGATAAAGACATATGTACGTACATGCATTTTGCAGAGATTACAACGACCACCATAACAATGCCGACCATGACCAATTCCATGAGCACCACAATGACGACCACGCCGATTACCACAACTCTCACAACGACAACACGGACCACGACGACGACCACTCCGTGCCCTTGCATGCCTATCGTGATTCGATGCTCAGCTACCCATCGTGGCTGCGACTTGTCGTCTTCCATGATCTCTGTACGACATTTTCGGCGCTATACTTATCGGTGATGGTCAAGGTGGCATTGGAGCCATAAAATCGTGTTTCTTTTTTCTGCGGGGTGGCCGAATTAAGCAATCAAACTTCTGTGCTTACCTTTTCATACGAGATATTACCATAATAATAATAATTAATTGAACGACGCAATAGTCTCTGCGATTTTAGCAAATGTGCAGTTCTGCAATGGTAAACTGCGGTTCAGCGTGCGTCGGACTCTGCCGCATGGTCTACGTTGACAGGTTAATCGTAGATAAACAATTTATAATTATAAATAACGTGACATTTTGAAGACTACAATTGTTGAAGTTAAATATTTTAAATAACAATCAATATGTAATAACGATCGGTCAGAGAATTATGCAAGTGAACGAAAAATTTGCACGTTCGCGCATAAAAAGACGAACTCGGTTGGAGATAGGTCGCTCAATTGTAGATAATTTGGTAGTAAGCTAAAATTCGTTGCCATCACTGCTGTGCTGGTGGAAAGGGTATCGGTGAGCCTTTTCCCAGCACAGCGACCTGTAACGGGACGAACGGGTTTTGGGTCAGCGGCCCGCCATACAACGAAGTTGGAGTAGGCGTATTTTGTAGCATACCCTAGAGCATTGAAGGGGACAGATGTATAAGTCATGTCCACTCGGGGATATCCCAAATCTCATTTACCCAGATTCCTGCATGTTAATTATAGTAACCAGAATGTCACATTTTGTATTGGAAGATGATCTACAGGTTCATTTGTTACGGTGTCTCTTCCTCCTGTCATTTCTGCTCTCGTAACTAAGCCCGAGAAACATATTGCTTCTCAGCACTTGTGTGCAGTTTTTTTCTAGCTTCCTCATAAACATATGTACATATCTTTGCTACATTTGTTGTCGCCACACGAATCAGATGGGCATTGAATTGACGAATTTAGCAGTGGTTCTTCATTCGTTATAATTCAGATGCCTCAAAAGAAAACATGCATGGATGCATATTAGAAATCTAAATATTGATGTCTTAGAATATATAACGGAAAGAAATTAATCGCTTACCATTAGTATGATAGAAAAAGAATTATTCTTTCTGGAAAGTCTTTTTCACACTGTTGTATTCATAATAATTTGTGGGCGAGAGAGTTAGTTCATGCAAATTAGCCTGTTTTTAACCTAAACGTAGGCTTACCCCTTCACCTGTTGGTGTCTCATTTCCTCGTCTCTCCCACATGTGGTCGCGAGTGGTCGCCCGGATGTTCCCCTCTTCTGCGCCTTTCGCACTTCTCCTCTGCGCTCTTCTTCATGGCTCGCATATCGTCAGGATTCTTTAGTTTTGTTGTCTTTTTTATGAAAATTTTTTAAGAAGGAAGAATATTCTGGATTCCATATTAAAAAAAAAAGAAGAAAAAAAATCAATATTTTACGAATCAGCTGTCCTGATCGAGTGGAGGATTGAATGAGACGTCTGTGGAATGTGTGGCTTGCGCCTTCAACGCGACACTCGACCACAGCAAGCTCACCTCAGTGTAAGGAAGAGGAAGGGCATCAACCAAATACGAGGATATCCATCGAGAACGATGGATATCCTCAATTTTGATTGCAACCATTTCCATCAATCCTTAAAGTGAAACTCGACCGCTGATGGGTTGAGCGTAGATGCTAAAAATGAAACTACCAAATCATTTCGAATTTCTTGCTCGGCAAGCATTCAAAAGGGGATTTTTTCATTCCCCTAAAAAAATCCTCTTTTTTTTTGCAGAGGAGGCCCGTGATATGCTCAACGGTGGGATCGACTTCTCTATTCTCATGATATTTTGATGCTTATTTTCATTTAAAGCTCTTATTGTTCTTCTAAGTTCTGTAAGAAGACCATGCAAACCTTGTTCTTACATATATGCTAAAATTCTTTTCAGAAGACACGAAGGTTGTGAAGAGATGCGAGCCAGTCGTCAAGAAGTTGCTCTGAGATTGCGGAGGAAATATTTTTCTCGTTTTCCTTCTTTCCTTCCCGGGAAAATAAAGCGCAAAAATAACCGTTGTTGTTGCTACTTATCGTACACCTGTTTCAGAAGACTCTACGAATAAAGAAAGTCGAGTTTGTACAAGAATTACTTTTTTCAAAGTGTAGAGCAACAGGCTCACTTTGAACGAGTACGGAAATCCTGCTGTTTTCGGGTTTCTTTGCTGCAAAGTCGTCGAGCCGGCCGAAGCCACTAAATTCAAAAGATTTCTCGTTCAACGATATTGAAGAGGACCTTTATATACTCCTGTGCAGGCTCGTATGTTTTGTTCTTCATGCCACATCGACGAGAGGGCATGTTCAAGCAAATAGTACATGTTTACTGTTCGTTGTTCAGCTTTTCTCTGAACACTCTCTCTCTTTTTCTCTCTCTCTCTCTCTCTCTCTCTCTTTCTCTTTCTCTCTCTCTATCTTTCTCTCTCTTTCTCTCTCTTTCTCTCCCTTATTTCTTACTCTGTCGCTCCTAGTATGTATGTATGTAACTTTGCACCTCATCAAGCTAGGTCTAATCTCTCCACTCCCTTCCACATGTTTGCTCGTCAACACACGCATACAAAGTCCAGGCTTATTTCAACTGGGAAGCAAGTCAAAAAATACTCGTTCATTTTGCCTCTCTATCTGACGAATCTCTCTCTCTCAATCCCTCTCTCTCCCTCGCACTCTCTCTCTCTTTCTCTCTTCTCTCTCTCGCTCTCTTATTCTCTCGTCCCTTGATCTCAAGTCAACGGAATGAGCACTAACTTCTCGTGTTGAAGGTGCCAACTTTGCTCTGTTTTCTTCTACAAATTATTTAACAATGCTTTTTCTACAGCTCACAGAACTCGTGTGGCAAGAAGAGGAAAAGATGTTTGTCATGTCTCAGGATGTCAGTATATAAGCCGTAGCATCTCCTCTGCTTTCATCATCCTCACTCCTCTCGAAGATGTCCTCCCTCCTCGCTCTCTTCCTCGCTCTCGTCGTTGTCCTCTGCGCCTTCGTCGCCACCGGAGACGCCCAGTACTGGGGATACGGCGGATACGGATATGTAAGTGTATTGGTTTCTTTTTTACTTTGAAAACTCCATACATTACTTAAAATTATTTTTAAAAAAAGTGTTTACTTACGAATCGGGTTAATGTGATGTTGGAAAGCAAGGGGATCTACATGCCAAATGAAGATGGGCGATTCCGTCGAAGTAGCTGACGAAGATTACGGAGAACTTAGCTCGGCCAGCCAAGCGGATTCTCCGGGAGCTGACTTGTTTTTGATTCTTTAAAATATGTCACGAAATAGCAATTTGAACGGCATTTTTTTAAAGGGATACGGCTACCCTTACTACGGCGGCTACTATGGCAAGCGCGAGGCTGGCTTCGGCCCCGGCCCCATGCCAGTCAACGAGGCATAGATCGGTGAACGGAGGTGCTTAGCAAGAACAAGCTCATTCTTCCATCATCTTTTGGCATCCGAACATCATTCAATTCTGCTCAATTGTCGATAATAAAAACAATTTCGACTTCCTCGTCACACATGTAATATATTATGCTCTCACAATCAGAAATATGCACACGTTTCAAGAATTTCCTCAGCCACTGATTAAACGTGCAGGAAGAATGCCATCGCTTGCGTCATACTGTCAAGTCAAAAGTTTATCTTGAATAAAAATGATCTTTTTAAGTACTTAAACTTTTATTTAGAAAAAGTTTTTTGTGGAATATTTGAATCATAGTTAGAAAAAATATAAGGAAAACATTTTAATACTTTCATGGATATATATGTATATGACGCGATTTGCGAGAGTATCAAAATAGCTGGGGACCCGGCAAAATTAGATTTAGCTCAAAAGCTGTTTATAGGTACTTTTTAACACGGCGAAACGATTGGAATGGGTCCGGGAGTCTGAAATCGTCATTGTAGCGAGCTGTGCGATGTTTAAAATTCAAGAGCCCGATGAAACCTGCAGAGATTGTCGCACATTCGCGTTCGCTGTTTCGCACGCAATAAAGCAATATTCGTGAAAAATTTGTCATAATTAGGCAAGATATTGCTTTACAGAGCTACTAAAGTAGAATTTGAAAATATTCACTTTTACGGTCTCAGCGGCCTCTAGACTTTGGAGAGACGCCTTTCTCTTATATGCAAAAACCGCATGGGTTTTCTATCTTAAGTTGTAGAGCAAAAAATTATCTTTCCAATGAGCTATAGTATGCCAGCTACCGACGAGGTCTTTTATGTTTCCTAGTCATAAAAATGTTGAAATACGCACGGTTCAGTGCATGTGCATCGGCATACACTTTGTTTAGGCGTTACCCACGCCGAAAACGCAACACAAGCGATATACCGCATGTAGATAGTCTAGGAAATTTATGTAGGGTTTTATGTAACTCTTCAACTAAAATTTAAATGCAAAACAAATTTATTAATTGCCGGGCAAAACAGCTCGACAGCGAGGGGGATCGAACCCCGGACCTTTGGATCCCGACTTCAAGTCGTTCGCACTAGACTAAACAACCCTGCCTTAGTAGAAGAAATGCATTCTTCTTACCTTGCCCGGTGCATAGGTCAAAGAAACGCTGAACCGTGCGTTTTTCAACAGTTTTATGACTGGGAAATATAAAAGACCTCGTCGGTATCTGGCATACTATAGCTCATTGGAAAGATAATTTTTTGCTCTACAACTTAAGATAGAAAACCCATGCGGTTTTTGCCATATAAGAGAATGGCGCCTCTCCAAAGTCTTGAGGCGACTGAGACCGTAAAAGTGAATATTTTTAAATTCTACTTTAGCAGCTCTATAAAGGAATATATTGTCTATTTATGACAAAATTTTGAAGAAAATTGCTTAATTGCGTGCGAAACAGCGAACGCGAATGTTCCACCATCTCTGCAAGTTTTATCGGGCTGTTGAATTTTAAACATCGCACAGCTCGCTAAAATGGCGATTTCAGACTCCCGGACCCATTCCAATCGTTTCGCCGTGTTAAAAAGTACCTTTAAAGAGCTTTTGAGCTAAATCTAATTTTGCCGGGTCCCCTGCTCTTTGGCTTCCTTACGATTCCCATTAGGATGCATGCATGCTTTTCCAAACCATATTTCCAGCTGTGCCAAATTATACTGGCAAAGAATACAACAATGTTGTAATTGACATTGAAGCAGCCTAACGCCTCCGCCTTATTTTCCAAAAGGAACAACTCTCGACTTTTGATCTATCCCCAGCCCGTATCTCTTCATTTCTTCAAAAACTCCAGTTCAGAAATTCTACCAACCCTGATCATATCCACCTATGCGTTTACAAAACATACTGCGGGTACAATAGCTGTTCCATTATCTATGCTTTTCAGCAAGTCTATTTAATACAAAGTTTACCCCAATGCCTGGAGAAATGCCCTCATTCGTACGCTTTTCAAGAAGAAAGGTAGCCCTTCTGATGCCAACAATTTTACAGACCCATCTTACTTACAACTACTATTTCGAATATTCTTGAAAAGATTATCTATGACGAAGTAAATTGTTTCCTTCGAGAGTAATAGTTACATTCACAATTCTCTCGTGATCTCTCCTTCAATGAACACATAAAAGTAAGCTTCCGAACTCGTGACCCAAAATTATACTTATGCGTCTTTTCCTCACATGCATAACGTGCGTTCGATTCGAGAATATGGTAGTGAGATTTTGAATCCCTCCTTAAAGTGCTCTATGTGACCACCGTATTTGGCCCACATTGTTTGGAACTTGTCACTTTGCTTCTCCCTCGTTCTCTTCCTGCCTGATCTCTCTCGCTTTCGCTCTCTCTCTCTCTGTTCCCTGTTTTATACGACAGCAAACTGACGGCAGCCACGTCTGCGAGCAGCACCGAGATGTGACCGATGGGGAGATCAGGTCCACGCAGCTTGCTGAGGCTGCCAAGCTCGCAGAATGCGAGGCAGATGTACACGTGCTGCGAGTCGGCGAACGCGCCCTTAAATCCGACGATGTTCTTGTTTCCCTGCAACTAAAACGCAAGCGAATTCCACATTCCGAACCTTCTCATTGATGGCTGAATCTATGCACATACGAAGCTTTCTTAATATTTTTATCCGAAATGCCCACAAAAAGTAAAAGAAAAAAGAACGAGAATAGAAGAGGCAAGAATGTGCACAAACGATCGATGTCACATAGATTTCACGACGGATCTGCTCCCGGTCGTCCGCGTCCCTTGGCAGCAGCATGCGCTTCACAGCAACGTATTCCTGGGTTCCGCATCGCCTTCCCTGGAATAAATATGTATATACGTTTTTTGTTAGTTACAAGTTTAATCGTTTATCCTTTTATTTATTTATCGTCGGGTTCTTAATGTGAATACTGGCTGGAGAACTAAACGAAATGTTTTGTTCTTTCCAGTCAATTAATAGCCCAAGACAAACACACTATCCTTCATTTTCCGATTTTGCTCCCGTGCCATTTCATCTTTCTCTCCCCTCTTCCCCTCTTTCTCATCGCTCTCTCTCCCGCTATCTCCCTCCTCTCTCACTCTCATTTCTCTCTCTCATCTGTCAGGCTTTAACTCCTTCTATTCAATGAATTGCGACATGATCCAGGCCCCCGGTCAGCCCACGAGGTCCGCCCCAAAAAAGAGCAAGCGAAAGAGAGCGAGAGAGAGAGAGACAGAGAAAGAAAGAGAGCCTGCACGAGAAAGGGAGGAACAAAGGGAGAAGGAGAAAGAAAAACGAAAAAGAGATTGACGAGATAGACACATACTAACCCTGTGGACTGAGCCAAAGCCTCCCTGGCCAAGGAGGTGCGAGGAAAGCACGACGAAACCGGTGAATGGCTGAAGAGCAACGTTTAGAGCATGAAGATATAAAATAGAATTTCGAGTTGACATTTCAACGGGAAGTTCTGGAAAAATTTCACTTGGCCGTCCACATGGGCACGGTCATCATGATAAAACTGTTCTAAAATCGCATTGTAAAAGAAACCTAACTTTTTGCAATGTAATTTTTTTCGTGAATTCGAGTGCAATAGTGCATAATTTTCAAGGTCCATTCGGATGAAAAATTTCAAGGTGCATTCGAGTTCAAACAAATTTTCATTAGTAAACAATTACCACATTATTGGGGAGGCGATCATCGGCGTCACTTTCGTGACAATCTCGCTCAGGCGCGGCCATTTCGCACTGGCGTGACGCGCACGGTTCTTCTGCTCAAGGTGCGGCGGAGCCAGCAACTCTTCCCTGCTGTTCGTACTGTAACATAAAAAAAAACAAAGGGCAATGGTATGGCTGGCAGTTAATTGCGAAATCATATTATGTAAGAGGTCTCAAGATCGGTTTTTTTTTACATTTTGTGGTATTATATGATCTTATAATAAATTTTTCTAAATATGCCTTTTTTTCTCAACATTACTATTTCATTTTTCCTTTCTCTTTATTCCTGTCTTTTTGTGTTCCATTTCAGTAGGATGTCTTATTTGTTTGTTGATGCCAACGGGGTTCGATCCAGATTCTATTCTTCAATTTTCTTTTCGTTCACTCACATTCAATTATACAACAAAGAGTGTTTCCCGAGTCATTTCTTTATCTCTCTATATATCTCTCTCTCTCTCTTTCCTAGTCTCTCGCACTCTACTGCCGCAGAGATGTACTGCTGGAGAAGGGATCCTCCTACCGTTCCAGCACCGAGATGAGCGCCGGAATTGCGAGAACCAATGTCGTGGCCAGACGAATTCGCCTCTGCATTGGCGTCGACCGCGGCACGACTCATCCGTTTAAAGAGCGCAACTAGGCTTCGATCCACGTTTTGCTGCAATTATGGCAAATGTGCTGCATCGTATGTCAGTAACCCGCAACAATGTTGTAGATAATGTACATAACTCTTTATTTTACTAATTTCTTTCTCTACATACAAATGAAGCAGCAAGTTATTGCCATCATGGATGTAGAACAAAAAACTCCCTGACCAAAAAATTTTTTGGCCCAAAAAAACCAAACAACCGATTTTTTTAAGGACAAAAAACAAAAAGGAGAAATTTTTGTACAAAAAACAAAAATTACAAAAAACCCAAAAAAAATTGCTTATTCGTAATTTTAGAAGAGAACGTTGGTTAATTTCTTGATCTACAACAACCATAACACAATAAAAGTCTTTAAAAAAATTCGGAAATGACAATTCTGCTAAAAGTGATATGACGAATTGAGAAATAAGAACCCTCAAATCTTAAAATTTTGCTGGAGAAAGAGACATCCGATAGATTTCAAGTAAAACATTTTTTTTGTTTTTTTTTTTGGGTCGACCCCAAACAAAAAAAAACAAACAAAAAAGTTTTTTGTTAAAACTCCATAAAAACCCAAAAAAAAAACAAAAAAACTCTGGTTGCCATGGACAACACTTGATTCGCCTATATATAAAACAAAAGTACACACCAAACCACCAACAGTTGCCGTGATCATAGGAGTCGCTTTACTGACGAGCTTGCTGAATTCAGGCCATTTGGCCCTCGCCCCATCTACGAGATCCTTCTTCTCAACCGTCGGAAGAGTCAGCAGTCGGTTGTTGTTGTAGGCGCTATAACAGAAAAAAGACAATGGAATGAGCTGATAGCACAGCGGTAGTTCGAAAGAGTACGAGTTCAGAGGTGTCATGATCGCTGCTTTACAATTTGATGTGCAATGTGATTTTGTAATTAATTTTTGTAAATCTATCTTTTTCTCTCTCACCAGCGCTCTCCATTACTACTTTATTTCTCTCTCTCTCTCTCTCTCTCACTTTTCTCTTTGCGCACGTCTTTTTTCTGTGCCGTTTCAATATAATATCTTCGTTCGGCTCTCCTCATTTAGCAAAATCATCCGCATGAGTCGGGTTACGAACCCGAGAGATTGAAAACTGAAGTAGGGAACTTTATCACTAGGCCCACAAGATGCCAGCCCTCAAACTTCGCGGCAAGAGTGCTATCCCTTGGATGAGTGTCAGCCCTTATTTGTTTGTTGACGTCAAAGGGGTTCGCACCGGAATGTTGTCATTCAGTTTGCTTTTTCTGTCACTACTACAACGAGTGGTATCTCTTTCTATCGGTTTCTCTCTCTCTTTCTTAGTCTCTCGCACTCAACTTACTTGCTGATATGCTGCCTAAGAGCCGAGATGGAAGGCGGTGTAGTCGGATTGGCTGAAATTATTATTATTCACTCCTACACGCTTTGGAACATATAAATCTATGAACGTATTTTTGAAGCATTCGCTTCGATTCTCTGCCAATCTCTTATTCACATCCGCCACCGTGAGGAGAGACGCCGCTGGTTGCCGTCGTGGTGGAGTCACCGCCGCCGACAGGCGCGCCGGCCCCGACTGCCGCAATCAATGGCACACCGCCGCCAGGAATGGCGCCGCCCGCAGGCGTCATCGTGGAAGCTGATATAACCGAAATCAGTTGATGAATTTTCGGGAACATGTATTTGAAATGTTAGTTGAAGACGATATTGCTGAAAGTGAGCATTTTGCCTCGAAATATTCATCCATCCCCCAGACCGTATCTCTTCAATTCAATTCTTATTACCATTCAGAAACTCTGTCAACCCTGATCATGTCCCCTATGCGCATTTGTAAAACGTACTGCGGGTACTATTGCTCTTCCATTGTCTATACTCTTTAACAAATCTACTTAATACTGAGTTTGCCGCAGTGCCTTGAGGATCTCCCTCATCTGTGTCAGCTTTACAAGAAGAAAATTAGCCCCTCTGATGCCGAACAAAAGTTTACAGACCCATCTCACAGTGATTGGCAATGTAAGAAGGAAAAGAAACACTCTGCCAATCTATTATTCACCGAAAGACGAGCCGCGACGGCGAAGAGGGCTGCGGAGGCCGAGCGAATCTGCAGGAGAAGAAGACTCGGCTTGAACAGCCGCAGCACAGGCAGCTTGGAAGTGGCGCCGCAGGAAGGGACGATGCTCATAGCAGTGGTCGTCGATTTCGATGGCGGTTGTCATCGATGGCCTTGCGCCGCCTCGAATTACAGTTATTTCACTCATGTCAAGTAACTTTCTCTGTCTACACTTTTACTCCCACTCTCTCGCTTTCTATCTCGCAGTCTCCTCTGTCTCTTCTCTTCTTGTCACATCTGCTGATATTATTGAAGCCAAACACTAACTGTCTTTTGCGCGAGCGATGAGTTGCTGCCGAATCGCGTACTCGACAGCCGCCGGTGGAGCTCTGAGAGAGATGGAAAAATATTTGATATAAAAGTGAGGTTAACCTCGCACAATCTTCGTATGAAATTGTTAGTCAGGAAGATCATTGATCAATATACCGCAGGAAGACATCCTGAACTTGGCGGAGTGTGGGACGCTTCTCGGCGTTTTCTTCAAGACAGAATTCTGCAAAATTGTGCAGACATTATCTTTGCTTTCAACTCTTTCATCATTTGGGAACTTACTGACGAAGACGGTGAGTTTTTTTTTCGTTGCATTCGCCGGCAGCGTAGTAAAGACGTCGAATGGCTCATCACGTGGCTCATAACTTTTTTGCAATAAAAACAACAGATTGAAATAAATATGTAAATGGTCAACTTTGGTTCAAAAAAGTAAAGTGGAAAGAGCTCACAGTTGCCATTTCCACGTCCATCCTTCCGAGCGCCCAGATGTCCACGGCCCAGGTGTGCGTGTCCTAGTTCAGCTCGGGCGCACAACTGAATAGGAGATATTATAGCACGAGAAGCCTAGTTTCTGGCAGACGGAGCTTAGAGAGAGAGGGAGAAAGAGAGAAAGAGAGAAAAAGAGAAAGAGAGAAAGAGAGAAAGAGAGAAAGAAAGAGAGAGAGAGTGAGAAGATGAGTTAAAACTAACAAGCCAGGCGCGCCTCCGCCACCAGTCAATATCTGCCCGATTCCAACGAGGCCCAAATCAACGAGTTGAGACTTAACATTCAAATCATTTGCCATGGTCGACTCATTTCTTTTTTCTGCTTCAGATCTCAGAAATTTATTTATTATAAAAAAATATTTATTTATATATTCAGATGAATTTCTGACGATGCCATCCGTAGTCAGGCTGACATTTGCACTCGTTATGTCCCTGTGGCAGATGTTCATCTCGTTCGCTCTCTCAATGCCCTGTAAAATTCCATTTAGTTTGACTTTAATGATTTTATTTATTTATTCATTTATGTCAGTACGCTTCGAGCGACGCCTGCCCGGGCAAATTTTTTTTCGAATTCATTAACGGAAATCATTTCTCCTATACAACTCGAGTCGCTCTATTTATTTAGGATATATTCAGTACAATCCGATCTTTTCCCTGCGGATACGCCACTCCTGCTCGGCAAATTCATTGAGCCATTACTCCGTCCAACAACTGCCTTGAAACTTTGTGAAATTCTTTGGCGAAATGGTAATGACCTACTCTTATGATATAGCAAAACCTCATATTCTTCGAATGTTGTGAAAACCGTTCACGCTCTTTCATATAATGTTTGTTTAAAATGCGGACAGAACGCAATTTCACACATAAATCGAATAAAGTTTTCAAATAAAGTTTGTAATAGCAATTTGAAGTCTTCTGTGAGAGCTCTTAGATGGTATACTTACGATTTTCAAATATATGTTCGCTCATAATCAACTGACCAAGTTCTCGTAGCCATCGCGAGTGGCGGCCAGCGGAAGAGCCAGAAGAGGGGCGGCGATCAGGAGAGGCAGACGCGTGGCGGCTAGCAGGAGAGGACGCGACGCGGCCGCAAACCGGCGATCGATCGTGCACCGGGGAGTGCACAATGCGCAAGAGCGCGAGGTCGAAGTCGCCACCGATTGAGTCGACCATGCGCCTCTCATCGATGGCGACGGCTTACAGTCGGTGCTCGTGTCTGACCAGGATCCCCTTGCGGGGAGCCTGAAAATCTTCCTTTTTCTAATTGGACAAGAGACCATGCGTGCCTTTGCCTCCTTCAGCGCATGCCACTTCTTGCAGATGAGTTTTACGTCACCGGCCAAGTCGACAGATGGATCCTGAATCGATTAGAATTAATAAAGAAAGCCTCTACTAAGAGTATAAAACTGACGTATAGCTTGAAGAGGGGAGGGGCGTCGAGGACATTCCTGACCCACTGCTTCGTTTCCATCGTCGTCGGTCGCTCAAGAAGCGCCGGTGTCGCGGATGAACGCGATCGAATGGCCGCTCGTCTCAGTAGGCGGCCGCTTTCCGCGAGCCTTTCATTTGCAACTGCATGCTTTAGATGAAACTTTGGTTCTATTTCGGTACTTCTACCCAAGACCCTAAAATGTTTTTTGGCAACAACCCTCCATGGTGACTATTTGAGGCGGAGAATTCAAAATTGTGGTTTTTTTTTGCTCGGTGGCCAACGTGTGCCAATCTTGACAAGAGATCTGATGCCGCCGATCACTGGAGAACAGTTCTTGGCGTACTCTGCGTAAATGTTCTTGATCTACTGCGAATTTGTAGCATGTTTGCCTTTTAACGTATACCGCTGCAACGCGATGCAATAACGAGGAGGACCCGCAGGAAATTAGATCGAGGTAGATAGAAGCTATCTGCTCATATATCAAGAAGTTGAAAGGTTGTCGCTTTGGCTTATTATGTATTGAAGGTGCTTCATGCATTCATATAATTTTTATAACGTTTTCAAATTCGATCATTTTAACACAAAATTTTCACAATCAGAGAATGCTGTACATTTAAATTAGCCAAGGACGTTAAAAATGTGTAGTTGTGACGCATTGGATAAAGCGTCTGACTGAAGTTTTCTCCCGAGAGTTTTTTATCTTCACCAAGATGCTCGTGGTTCGTAATGCGTGCAACCCTTACCTCGAACGCCTGAAGATGACTCCGATCAAGCTGGTTTTCCGTGCTCACTCTCATGGTCTTGTCGCCGTGCCAGTAGCATCTCCATTCTCTCCCTCTCCTCTCTCTCTCTCTCTCCTTGTCATTCTCCCTCTCACTCATTGTGGAATGACAAGGAATTCGCCGGAGGCATTCTGCTTGCCTCATAATTTGACTTATTGTTTGTTCTCACAATCAGCGCTTTTACAAATGCACTTTGGCAGTGCAAGAGAACTTCAAGAACTTCACGCGAACAGGAACAAGAGATGATTTCGGTCACTTTATTTGCACGGATCTCTTCATTTCCTGCATATCCCTTTACTTTTCCGTATCTCTCTTGGGTCTCTTTTCCACCCACAACCCAACGAATCCTGTCGAGTTTCTATTTCTGTCTTTTTGCTCCAGTCAATTTCATCGTGATGAACGAAATGGATATCCTACATTCGGACGAGATCGTTCCTCAAGCAGTTCCGACGCGAAAAAACTGTTATGGTTATTTAATGAATATTGAATAACCATAAACAATTTTTTCGCGTCGTTTTTTTCAACCAACTACATTTTATAAAATAACCGATTATTTCCTGCACGATCCTACGTGCAGTCTTGAAGCATTACATGAAAAAATTACGAAACTTGAGCTCTTGATCAAGATGTCAAACTTGAAATTAGCATGTAGCCCTTGCAAAGTGCTTTTAAATTGCACTCGTCGAGGTCACATGATGAAATAAAAAAGTTCGCAGCAGGCGATTACCCACTTCTCTCCGACTCCTCGTGCTTACGCGGTTGCCTTCGCTCTCGGTCTCGTCGTCATTAGAAAAGAAGAAGAGAACGTATACGGAATAGCCCTCTCTGTTGAACTTCGTTTGGCTTTCCTGTCTTGCTATTGCGGCAAATAATCGATGATTCTTGTAGAATGTGAGTTTCAAAAAATAAGAAAATATTGGGGCCTAAAATTCCCATTTGTCAACACCCTTTTTTAATCATCTTTCTTGAGCTAAATTGAGCTAAATTGGCGTCTCCACGTCCCTCGACCTCCTAGCCTTCGCCGAATGGCTTCTTCCCGCTTCCTCTTCTCTCATCGTCGCCCATGCTCGAGTTCCAGCGCTTTTGACTCCGAAAAGTGGTAATTTGGACTCATGCTCGGCTTGGGACGTGTGGAAGCGAGTCATGTCCGTCTTCTCTGTAGTTACAGTTTTATATTTTAAACTACATATATTGAAAAGAAGTAGGAAAATCATAACTAAAAAGTAAGTCATATGATTTAATGCAGTTTTAAAATTGTAAATAAATAAAAAAAAAAGGTTAAAAAGAGATATCTAGATTTTTTTTAAAAAGCAGTCAAATTTTAAATCTTGCAGAAAAATGGCGTTTTTAAACTCCCATTCCCATCTCACTCGTTTCTTCGTCTCAAAAAGAATTTATTACTAGCTTTTAAGCGAAATCTAATTTTACCGAGTCCCCTGCTTTTTAGCTTTCTTACTATTCTCTCGCAAATCACGGCGTCATATATTCTTCATTTCTTCTTTCCGAACCGTCTTTTTTAAAAGTAATTTTTTAGGAATAAAAGGACTCCGATTTATTCTAGCGAATTTGACTGAAATCAAGATTTGAGATTCAAACGTTTGGTGGGATTCAAACGGATGGATTCTGGCGATTAACGAATTAGATGGATAGGATATGATTTTCGACTATCCATTGAATTATTTATTTATTTATTTATTTATTTATTTATTTATTTATTTATTTATTTATTTATTTATTTATTTATTCAATACATCATGGAGATGTGGGTGTGGCTTCGTCGAGAACCGCCGTTGGCGGAGCTCCCATGGGGGTGGGGCTTCCACGATAACGGCGGTGTGTGGAGCTTCACTTGACGGTGGCGCCTCGACCATGACGGCAGTCGGCGGAGCCCCAGAATGATTTTTTTGAGGTATTATTTTTCGAGGACTGATGGGAGTGGCTTGGGTTGCCGGTAAAAAAAGAATTCGAATTCATTCAGGCGACGCTGACTGCCGTGTGCTGCGCTGGCGACGGATTTCCCTCCTGCTTCCCATGCTTCAAGAAGAAGCAGAAGGAACCTTTCTAGGCGCTACCCGCGCGAATATAAATGCTTTCTATTTGGCTTCCGGCGAGGAAAAGAATAAAAGGTAGTACTATACATTTTTTTCGGTTTTTATAGAGAATTCTTAATACTTCTTGTGATTGCTCTTATTTTATTCGATCGCTGGCCGGAAGCCAAAGATAGCGCATTTATATTTGAGAGAAGAGCGCGATGGTTAGGTTCTCTTCAAAGAAAAGCAGAGGAAACAAGGGTTTCCCTGATTTTATTAGACCATGAAAAAGTCATGAAAATTTGCCAGTAATATGTATGTGTGTAGGTTCGTAATTTGTCAATCCTAGTGATATTGAGATATGTTGCTCTTTCGACTCATCTCAATATTGCACGAAATTAGATCATTAGAATTTGCCGGAAATTGGATTTTCACTCTCTTTGATTTAAGCCATACTCCCCTCTTTCTCTCCCGCTTCTCACCTCACCCACCCTCACGGCCAGAGGTGGAACGGGCCCGGGCCGGCCCGGCCCGGCCCAAAATGAGGGCCGGCCCAAATTTCTAGGGCCCTCTAGGGCCGGGCCGGGCCCAACCTTGGGCCCGGCCCTGAGCCCGATTGGGCCCGTTGTTCGCAAAATTGCAAGCGAGCATGGTCATGACAATCCGAACTCTTATTGCTCCAATTGACCATACGTTATATAGCAGATCAGTAGTCAATACGACTCTCATTCCGCTTCGGAATGAAATAAATGAAATACCTTTCATCGCTATTCTGGTTTGTTGCTGGGCATTTGTATGCGGTTTTGTTGCTTATTTTCTGATATTCAGTGAGATGCGCGACACAAGTAGCTCGGAATACGACGTGGATTCCATCTGCGAAGCTGACAAGAAGATTCTGCAGAAGATCTTTGGTGCGATGCGCTAACATTTTCTTAGCGATTTTGCTTCGTTAAGCGTTTGCTTCATAACGAAATATCTTAACTTCAGGCAGGAGTGGCGCAGAAGTAGACGGGCAGGGCCACTGCTGCACAATTAAAAGAGCCTTTTCTTGTTATTTCATATGCTTTTGTTTCTAAATATGCTTTATTTATAAATAAATAATTATAAATATATGTATATAGCCAACCGCGGAAGAACACGGTGAATATGCAGACGAGGAGAGCCATCGAGATGGAGAGATGAACTTGCATCTGAAATCGCCAGAACTGAATCAAAACAGTAACGCGAATCAAACTCATTGTCAAGTCATTGAAAATTGTGACAAGTCAGAATTTTTTTAAAAAGAGTTTGAAGCCGAAATTGTTCAATGTTGTTTGAAGTCGATGTATTCTTCATTTTGTGCGATCAAGACAAGCAAAGTGACCGGCGGATCTGCGGTTGACGGCTGTCTGTTACGGTCAGATCTTCTGATCGCAGGGCTGTAAAGAAGAAAAAAACATTTACTTGCTGATAACTCTCTTATGCTCCTCAGAACATGAAAATAGAACTCGAATCAAGCCCGATGTTCTCGTTAAATTGTCGTCCCACATCTGCATCCACTTTCCTTACTTTTGATTCAAAAATTGTTTTTATTTCCTTAATTTATTATAAATCGCTTTTTATAACACAACACATATCTAATATAATCACGTAAAGAAGTTATTAGACTATTTGCTGGGTGGACGAATGAACACGTGACACGACAACTGAACGGGGAAAGGCCTTTTTCATGATCTCACAGCGGATACTCGAGGAAAGGCCAAAAATGCCCAGCGATTTCTGTGAAGATGAAGCTGAAGGAGAAGAGATTGCATGTTTAAGAAGAAAAAAAATGCAAGAATTGGAGAGATCCATGCAAATAAGCTGGGCTCATCTTTTGTTCTTATTTTCACTGATTATTCTGAAGTTCTGCTGAAGAGCATTCGCAAAAGTGCGGAAAACTAGTGTACTTACCATCATCTTAAGAGGAAAGCAGATCGCCCCGGGGGATTCGTTGCCATTTCAACCCATTCCCTTCTTCGATGGCGGATGATTCCGCTGTTTCGCCTGATCCCCAGAGGTCCGCTCGGCTTTTCTGAAGATTTCCGTTTCCTTTTCACACTGAAGATATGCGTTCCTATGATTTAAAGCATTTTTAAAGTTGTAATCACGACGTGAAAAATAGTGCTGTAATATTGAGTTAAGGCAATTTTGGCCCAATTCTTTAACATAAATGGTTATATTCTACTGCAGGTTAAATATTTTACAAATGAAAGAATATATTCGATTTATTAAAAATACTTTGATTGGTTATTTTCAGCTTCTACTACAGCGTAGTCGAGAATTACGTATCGAATGCGAATTCTGAGCGAAGGTACGCTGATAAGCAATCACTCGTTTAAGAAGAAGACAATATTTCGGACTATTCATAGTTCTTAACCTACAACTATATTTTTTTTCTCTATATCGTTGAGCTTTTCAGTTCTCTCTACAGTCCGGAGGTCGAGCAGAAGGCACTCGAATACTTCAGTTACCCAGTGGGCTTATGTTTGCTCCCGGCTCACATCAAGAAGTTTACTCTGGTGAGGCTATTCGGCTATCAGCTTGCGAAATCTTGTAATAATAATACTTTCCCATTTCGACATTCGCTCGGTTCCATATTTTCATATGGAATTCTCTTTCGTCTCCAGAGATCAGAATGCAGAGCAGCATAATAATTCTCTATCACAGAATTAACATTTACGCAAACACATTAAGATAGTGTAATAAATTTCGTTTCGAAGAAGGCAATAAAGTGGAGCAGTACAATTGAACTTGAGAATAATCGTATTGAAATGCTCCGGATCATCTGATCTAGATCACGGCATTCCTTCGAGTGGTCGACGAGAAGGAGCTTCCGCCGTCGACCGTGAAGGACTCTCTCGACGCACTTCTCTACTGGCTCCGCTGGCACTACATCCACGGCGACATCCACAACCGCCCGGTGAAAATAATCAACCAAGTTTTTATTAATAAATTGTTTCAAAAACAATATTTAAAAGACAGATAAAAAATAAATACATTTTCCATTTAATAAATTTTTGATGTAAATCAGCGCCATTTCAGCACGATTCTAGAGGTCGAGGAAGGAAGAACGGCGGGGAATGAGGGAAATCTATAACGAGTAATAAATATATATTATTTTAAAAATATATATATAGATGATTACTGTCTCCATTAAAAGTAAATAGAAAAGATATATGAATATTTAAATGTCTTAGTCATTTCAGCATAATCTGTTGCCCTACCTGTGCTCCTCTCTGTTTCATCGCTTCTCGAAGATGACCGAATTGCCATTCGAGGAAATTAACCAGCTCGAAGATTCACTGAAGCTTCTTAAAGAACACTTTGATGCCTTCCGAAACCACGAAGAGTCAAAGGTTGCGAAAGAAACTGGAAGCATGAAATGGATTTGGATTTCCAGGGGGAGGGGTTTGGCGGGGAAGAGCGAAAACAAATCATCGCCTCTATCATTCTTCTCTTCCAGTTGGCTCATGATCTCTGGCTGGCCATTCGGCCATTCTTCGCCAGTGTCAACTTTGACAACGCCGCTGTGATGGGAGCCTTCCTCCGATTTGCAACGGAACAGGCCCGTTCATGGATTGTTAATATGTCTCTCTCCCTCTCATTTTCTCACTATCTCTAGAATGACTTCGCGAAATCTTTCGCGAAGTCGCTGCTCTCTGACATCTGGCACGGATCTTCATTGTCAATTCCATCCAGAACAATCACGACTGCACCACCGGGTCATTTAGTTGAAATATGTTTTCGTTTCTTCCCTAGGGGGTACTCTTTGTGCTCTCCTCATTGAGATCCATTGAGATAAAAAGGGAGGGGATGAGAGTGCCTGGGATGGATGGAACAGGTAGAAGATGACAGCCTCGTTCATATTACAGATGCATTGTTGTTTCTCTTCTCCTCTTGCTGCGAGACAATCCTGGCCCTGTCTTCTCCATCGAAAATGGATTCCCTCACCTTCTCATCGATGCCGTCAGCAAGCGACTCTTGCAGGGCCGTCTCCGTTGGCCGAGGAGCGACGTAAACTCGCCCTACTTTTCCAGCTCCTCACATTCCTACAGTATACCAGATTCAACTGTAGCCCCACCAAAATCCTTCTTATTTTCACATAAGCCTATAACTCATGTCTTACGTCGCCATTACTGACGTAATCTTTGGTATTGGGCACATTTCATCGAAGCCATTCAGGAGGAGCACCTTTGTTGCGATTGCCCTTTCGTTTGCTTCTGCAAATGCTTGCTCAGCCGCTGCGCTGAGATTCTCGTGCAACTCGCTGAGACGGCGAACGCTATCGGCAAATTCGTAAAGGTTCTGAAGTATATATGGGCATATATTCATATTGAAATTCTAAGAAGCACACTTAATCTACTTTTGGCGCGTATTCCAAAGTTCAATGGCCGAGTAGGAGGCAGTGCTGCCTCGTCTCATGGACGCGACCGTTCTCCGCTTCGAGCGCATGGCCGAAATGCCGTTTTGCTTGCGCGAAGACGTCGACGCGGCACTCTCCATCATCCACTACCACTTCCGCAGCAACTCGCAAGACAATGGATACGAGAAGGTTTGCGGTGCACAGGAAAACTAGTTTAAAATAATTAATTGATTAATTAAATAAGGTTGTGCGATTATGGCTCTAAACATTAACAATTCAACTAAATAAATGTATGAACAGGTCACCTCCGCCGTACGCAGGGGTATCTACGGATGTATCGAGTCGAACTCGCCGCACGATGAACATCTTCTGACACTCGTGTCGCTCGTCCGATACGCTGCCGACTTTACCGACGGCAATCGGGTTACCGTTTCTTTCCGAAGAACCGAAAGAGGTGTGATGAGTAATCTGGAATTTGCAGCGTGACAACGAAACTCGCTTCGCACGCCACCTCGTCGGCGCTGTCCTTTCGGACTCCAAGATCACATGCTTCTTCTCCGAGGTGCTCATCCGCGAGCGATCCTGCGTTGCTGCGTGCGTTCACTGCTCGAACATTCTGGAAGCAATTAGTGGATGATTTTTGATTGCACCAAAAAGCAGATCGTTGCACCTTTTCAACACAGAATAACCAGATCAAAGTGCAATCGTTCATTACTTTCAGAACTGTAATTTGCTAGGGTCCGTAGATTTTTGTGCTTTCCTCTAAGCATCACCAGCATATATGTACATACATACATATCTACTAGTCTTAAAAAACCTCAATATTGCCTCGTTAATAATGTTTAAAAAAAACAAGAATTTTTCCTGTTATATATTTGTGCTGTTACATTGAAATATTAATTTCATATACGATTGATAAACTAAAAATAGATGCATCGCGGACAGTCTCTCGGATGTCTTCGGCTATCTCTCTGGCTCTCGCTGGAGCAGGGACTTCTTCATTGCCCAGAACTGGCACATGACCCTGGTCAATAGCATCCTCGCGCGTCTGCGGCGAGTGGTCAAGAATGCAGAGCCTTGTGTTCGTTGCCGGGGCAATTGTAACCGTAGCCAATATAGTTACGGTAACAATTTAACTGGAGATTAATTTGAATATTCAGTCAATGTTGTCGGACGACAACGAGCCCGAATGCGAGTGTTCATCTTTCGTCCGTATCTGCCTGCATACTCTCGAACGTCTCGTAACTTCCTCCTCTATAGGCGATTTCAGTGACGTCAGTCAACCTCTCCTCTCTCACTTCTTATTCCGATCATGTCGACGTGGTCAATATAGCTCAACTGATAAAAATGCGCAAATAAAAGAAGAATACGCTTCTTTGAGCACGCCGATCTGGTGGAGGTCGTCCGCCACGCGGTCTTCTCCTCTTGCTTCAGTTGGAACGGGAACGCAGAATGGGAAAAGGAGGACGCCGCGAGCCTCTTCATGAGCCTTTTGGAGAAGGGCGAACGTCAAGGAAGCATGGAAACGCTACTCGAAAACGGCTCGTATTTGGCTCGCACTATCTTCTCTTCTCTATTTACACAACAAGAGAAGCAGACAACAGAGAAAGAGGCGATTGAGGAGGAGCGATAGGGAGTGAGAGAGGGTAATAGAGAGTAAAGTAGAGAAAAGAAAGAAAGATGGATAGTGAAAAATTTCAACGAGTCTTGGAGCTACCCGCGAGTCGCCCCTCACAAGAAAGTTACTTCTTTTCTGCAGGCGTGCTACTGGCATTGCTGGAGATGGACCCTGACCCCTTTCTCTCCCCCCCGCGAGCGCTCGCTCCTTGACCGGATCCTCCAGGAGTTCCCTGGATGGGCTTCGAAGATCACCAGCCTCTTCGACCCGTCTTCCAACATCCACCAGCTCGCCGCTCCTCATGCGTACGGGACACTCACACTCTCTCTCCCTACTTCCCAATACTCTACTAAGTTATTCAACGTCCTTGAACCCTTGAATCGTTTGATCTAACTTAAGGCTAAAATCACGCTAAAATCACGATAGAAGTGTTTAATTGCTAAAGCAATCTGCTTAAAGCTGTCATTCTAAAACATCATTTTTAAGAACCCCTCCGCTTGTGAAGTCGCTGATGTTTGACCACCGCACCGTTGCGGGAGAGTCTGTCTCCTTGGAGTGTGAAGTTAGAAAATCTTCCTAACAGAGAGATTTTGAGTCCATTCATCTCTTCCTCATTTACTTATTTTGTCTTTATGTTTCGAAATAACACATTTGCTGTTTGCAGAGTGAAGTAACGGCAACGGAGGACAGCGCCATCTGCATCCAAGCAGCTTCCGGTTAGCTCGCGGAAATTTCAAGACGTTTGCTCATATATTGAGGAGCATTTTCTCTGGGGATCATTCTTCGTAACTCTATTATACCCCTTTTGGACCTTCAATTCGGCGGGAAAACATTCTTTTTTTTTCTCTACTTTTTAGCCGCCGTGACTATGCACTTAAAATGTTCCCTCAGACTCGCCCTCGCTGGCCGCGGCTTCCTCGCCTCGCGCGACAGCCTCTCCTCGCGCACTAGCCTCGTCCTCGCCTCGCGCGCCCGCCACGGCCTCCCCTCGCGCGCCTGCCTTCCCCGATGGACTCTTCTCTCTGCCGACGCTCGTTCTCTCTCTCATCACGTCATTCCTTTCCCTCCCTGACCTCTCTTCACTCGCCTTCTCTTGCCGCGCTGCCTATGAGGTTATGCTTTTATGACATCATCGTTTTTACTCGCAAGCCTAATTTGGCTAGCAATTTTAACTGAAATCTTGTTACGCTTTTAGCTCTTTTTTATGAATCTGTCAAAAATTATTTAATATAAGTAATGCATATAAAAACTATTTTTTTAAATTAAAAAAACTACTTATATTTATTTTTGAAAAGCTTGCAGTTGGTAATACGTCAGCTTCGCTCGATCACCGTGCTCTCTCTCCCCCTGCTTCGCCACCTCCTTCCCTCCGCCCCCCGCACTGCCCACACTCTCCGAAGCGTGCAGGCTGCCTGGTCCAAGGTGCAGCAAGTCTTGAGTCCCGCCGCGATCCGTCAAGTCGATTTCGGAGGCATCGACACCTTTGATGGCGGCCAACTTCAGAAGCTCTTCGCGGTCAGCAATTTTGTCTTCTTCTCCTTTTGACAAGCGAGAAGTGCAAAGATTGGGATAATTATTATAGTTATCATTTAATAATCGTTCTATTTGAATAAATTTAATTTGATTTAATTTTAAGTGTTGTCATCAATAAAGAGCTAATATTTATCATTCATTTTTTTCTCATTTAAAGTCGATTGATGGATCATTTCGTTGAGGAGCCATTCACGGCCGTGGAGACGCTCTCCCTGAAGGGAGTCGTCATCACGCAGGACACGTGGGCGACTCTCGGAGCAATCTTCCCGAATGTCCGTCGAGTCTCCGTCTCTCCCAACCTCGCGCACGGGCTGTCAGTTCTTAAGAATTAATCATGATGTAATCAGAAGGACATAATTATACAATAATAACTAATAGTAGTTTTGTGAATTAATAGATAATAGAGATTGTTGGTTCAAGTGAATTGAAGGACTCTAATAGTTGTTCTTCCATGTGAACATCGTTTCATCCAACCAAAAATATATTACTTTGAAGGGACAGCCCCGGACAGCTGCTGAGCACGGAAGATTTGAAGGAGAAGGGTCAGCGAGTGGAGGGGAAGGAGTTCAACTGCCTCCTCCTGACTCTCATCGGCACGTTCAAACAGCTCGAGTACAGCGAGCTCGCGTCTGCTTAGAATGAGGTCTTTAATAATAACTTCTTTTTCTGCAATTTTTTCGGCTCTATCTAAAAGAAAGGACCGACCGAAAGATAAAATAAACGCCTCTTTTAACTGCTTTTTTTGGTCTAGTATGACTGACGGCACGCATCAAATGATTGAAGCAAACTGGGGGCACTCAAGTTATGCCCATTTAATTTTTCGGCCCGATAGAGCCTTTTATTCTGATGAACATAAGTTATAAGAAAATATTATTACTATTCCAAACTCTAGTTTCATCTAGTCTCGAGGACAGTTTTATCTTATTAATTTAGTGCCTTGTCTACCATGCCATGCAGTGATCGCGCCTTTCTCGCCAAGCCTCTTCTTGCTTCTCTCATTCAAAACTTTTACGGAATCTCCTAGAATAAAAACAATTCGTACATGGCAAATACACACCACACAAAATCTAGACGATGAGCAAGTCGCTTTGCAAGGGTGAGAATGCCATTAAAAATCAATATCAGCACTACATAAAACGTTTCTGTGTTCTGAGTTCGAGAAGAGCAACTTTCCAGGGCCCAGGGCCGGGCCGGGCCGGGCCCAAAAAAAGTTGCTCCGGCTCGCATTCCCGATTGGGCCCGATAAGCACACAATGTCGTCCAGTCAGCTGGTGGCATTGTTAAGTGCAAAACTTTCTTCATTTGTTTATTTTCCCCCCTAAAAGTCTTTCTTCTATACATTAAAAAAATGTTCGTAGCACGAGCATAAAAATTTTGAATTTCAAAACACATTGTAACTCATTGGATTTTTTCCCCCAGAATTTTTGAAAATCGGGCTCAAACGGGCCCACGGGCCGGGCCGGGCCCAAAATTCTAGGGCCATAAATTTCCGGCCGAACCGGGCCGAGACTTAGCGCCCGACGGGCCGGGCTGGCCCAAACATTTTGGCCCATTTACGCCTCTGGCCACGCCTACATTCCATGCAGACATCTACGGGCTGATGAGCTTTTCGGCTACAACAATAAGGCTAAATTGCTTTCAAACTTTAATATCTGGCAATTCGTACCTTTTCACGCTTTTCTGTAAATTCTCATTGTCTTTTCGAAGACTTTTCGCAGTCATCATTAATTAAAAATGAGCAGAACTTTCCCTCATCCTTTCCAGATGATCATTCCTATGCTCTATCTCAACGTGACAGCACCCGTCGCCGCATGGCCTCTTTTCACCTTCAGTAAAAAAAATTTTGTTCCGAAATTGGAGGGAAGTTCAAAAATTAATTAATTAATTTTTTTAATTTCCCCCAATTTCCGTCTCTATATCACGCCCCTTAGGCTGCTGTACGCGGCCGAAGTCGCCGTTGTGCTCTCGCCACGGAACGCGCACCTCTTCCGCTCTTCCCACCATCTCCTCACTTTTTTTTCTTTTTACCCGCGTCATCAAATATTTATTTAAGTCCATGGGCATCACGTAATTAATTCCGTCTGCTTCATTGCATTCATCAGTAAGAAGCTCCTTTTGTCGGCATATTACTGTGTCTTACTCCTTTTCCAACTATTTTGTGTGCAATAAAGGAAAAAAACCTTTTTCTTTTTGAATTCTCAAGTAAACGAGATACTTGAACGAAACTTGAGCGAGCAGCACGAGAGTGAATAAGACGCTTCGAATGCGGCTGCCCCGTGCCAGCTGCGTTAGCCTCTGGCTCATCTTGCTCCAGAATATCTTACGCTAAAACATTTAATGTTTTTATCACTCGTCTTTCGATCACCTTCTGCCTCTTTGACAGAAGAAGAGGACAGAAAGAACAGGCAGTCGTACACTTCTATTACAAATTATGGAATTCGTTCTCATCTTTCTGCATTTATTCTACTTTTCTTGCCTGCCGTTCTATAATCTTAAATGCAATAGAAAGCTGCATCTTTAATGCGGTAGGAATTGAATTTTTTGTTGCATTTCACTGAGTGCTTTTGACCTTTGCCCGTTGGGCTATGCAAGTATAATTCTGCTCAGTTTCCCATTGTCATCTCTTTGTGAGTGGTCGCCTTTTTTGCTGCTCGTTCGTTTCATTTCTTTTGTCCTCAATAATTGTTAGAGAAATATTATTGTATTATGAGAATGTTTTAGATGAAGCTTTGGAAGTATTTCGGTACGCCTACCCAAGACCCCAAAATTTCTTTTTGGCAAGAATCCTCCATGGGTTTGATGCGGGGAATTCAAACTTGCGGGGGTTTTTTTTTTAGCTCGGGGACGAGTGTTGCGTCAATCTTGACAAGAGATCCGGTTCCCGCCGATCACTGGAGAACAGTTCTTGACGTACTCTGCGTACATGTTCTTGATCTACTGCCAATTTGTTGCATGTTTGCTTTTAACGTAAAATGCTACAACGAAGAGGACATGTCCTGCAGGAAATTAGATTGAAATGCATATAAGCTATCTATTAAATAATTTTCTGAATTGCTTGAAGAAGTAGAGCACAAAATAGACATGTATATCATTTTTTGAGATATTCCCTTAATAAATTCCAAAACGAAACAAGAATTTGTTCACATGCCCAAGGTTTCCCTTTTTGTCAAGAAGTTGAAAGGTTGCCTCATTGACATGTTATGTATTGAGGGTGCCAGAATTATATTTAGTACTCTGTTTTTTTTGTATTAGAATTTTGATTAAACGCAAGAGAACGATCGAAGCAATTGGATTTTTTAAATGTTTATATAAAAAAATAATAATGTAGTAATTAACAAGTAAAAAGTATAAAAATAGTGAACGAAATAAATGTCACCATGGAATTTTTTTGAACGCTACGCGCTAGTGTGAAAAGTGGCTGCGTCAGGTTTGGCGCCGGTTCTTTCGGGCGCTGCGTCCGGCTTCGAAGACGTTCGCCGCTCGGCCACGAAGCGGACTCTTGAGCGTGGATGGATGCCGCTGGAGTGGAGAAATCTTTTCTTTCTTTCTTTCTCACTCTCTTTCTCTCTCTATCTCTTACTCTCACTCTCTATCTCTTTCTCTCTCACTCTCTCTCTTTCTCTCTCTCTCACTCTTTCTCTCTCTCTCTCTCTCTTTTAATATTTCTAATCAAAATTTTTTCTTAATGTTTTTGTCTAAAAGTAACAAAAACTCGATCTTGAATTCGCGTATTTTGCCTAGCTGAAGGATTAGAGATCATCTGAACTGAGACAGACGCGACTGCAAAATGTTGAGGAAAATTGAAATGCATATGTTACGACTGAGTTTCGCGCTCCTCTAATGACTTTGAGTTTTGTATCAAAAGTAATTATTTTAAGCGATAATAACACGGCTGCCAACAGCCGCCGTCGATACGAGGGAGTCGTCGCGAGGATCGAAGCCGAATTGAGTAGCGCGTGGAAGGTCATCATGCACATGGCGAGAGCGGCGATGTCTGGGAGGGGTATTTAAAAAAATCAATAATCGATGAAAAGAGGCTATACAAATGTAGGAGAGGGAAAAGATAGTGTGCTTTTAGTGTGGGATATATGTAGTGTGGAGTTAAGAATTGCAATTGTAAAAAAAATTAAACAGTTTGAAAAAAACACGTCACAATGCGATATAAAAGGGTTAAAAAGAAATATTCCTATGTATATATTTTTTATACCTCGATTAATGTTATCGGAGTAAACCGCGACGACGCCGATGACAATCGGAAGGACGAGGCTGATCGACGGGACGGTTATCTACGAGCAATTATGTAGGAAAATTGATAAATCAACTAATCACCTCTAAAAACTGATTCAGATGTTGTTCGTTCGTCGTCTACATACAAATATAGGAAAACGACTTGGCATATAAAACTGACGGAGAATTAATATCCTTGTTGTGCATGCATCAAATTCTAAATTTATTTTGAAGCTACGGGATTCAAAATTACGTTTTCGTAATAATCTAATTATAAGGTGTAACCACTTGAATACTGATAGCGTAGACGGCTTGCCGAAGCATTCGATGTGTACCTGAAGATGAGGACGCGTTCAGTGAAGTTGCCGTCAGCATAAACAGCGCGTGCCAAACGACAGCGAAGAGGGCGGAGCTTATTAATTAAATAATTAGTCAATCAATCAATGCAATCCAATAAATAGATCGATAATTCATTCCAAAAGTATACAAATTAAGCTTACTTTGTCAAGGGCGACAATTCGTTAAATAACAAACATTACCTATTTTTAAAATATATTTTAAATAATATAAATGTTTTTTAGTCTATTTTTATAATTATTGAAATATTATTTTAGCCACTAACACAGAGAGCCCGCCGAATGCGATGGACACGACGAGAATTGCCGCGGTCGCCGGAGTCGTCGTGATGCAGACAAAGGGAAGATGGCCATAGACACTCGAGTGGATCGCGTGCTCCATCTGGAAAAATGAGGCTTATTATTTGCATATTTACTTATTTTTCCTGTCAATAAAAGCTAAGGAGAGAACTAATATGCTTTTTATTAATGATTCATTAATTAATTATTGTAATTAATGATACCTCTTCATTTCGCGGTCTGTTCGAGAGCACGTAATGCGACGTGGCGATCGTGGCCAGCATCAAGACGCCGAAGGCAGTGACTGCGACGCGAAACGCGACGCGCGAGAGGCACACGCTACTCGCCGGCGGCAGGCAACGCTGGTGGCGGAGCAGAACACAGATCCAGTACGTCAGATTGACCGAGCCGAGCAGCACGAGCGAGACCTCCTTGAAAAGAATGCTCTCTTTCTCTTCCTCCATTTGCTCTCTCTCTCTATTGCTCTCTCCCTCTCTCTTTCTCTTTCTCTCTTCCTCCTGTCGCTCTCCTCAATCTCTCTCACTCTTTTTCTCCTCTTCCTCCCCTCTCTCAACTCCAACATTTAGACTCACAATCAGCCATACTATGTCAGTCCATTGAAATAATAAAATCTTACCAAGAGACTATAAAGATAAAGAGTATAGTTTTTGAGGATATGTTTGTGTTTGTAAATGTTGGAATTAACAGTTTAAAAAATTAATTAATTAATTAATGACCAAACCATTGCAACTTGAGGCGTCACCATCGTGTAATGGTTAGCCAGGCTGAAGAAGACCATTCGTGGAGCATCGAAGAGAGGAAGGAAGCATACGGTGCAGAAGGCGTTCATCAGTATGCAGAGAACCTAATTATGACGGAGAAAAAAGTACTGTAATTTTTTTTACAAATTTAATGGTTAAGTAACGTTAAAAATCTACGTAAATATGTATATATATTTTCTAAATTACTTTTAAATGTTTTTTTTTAAATTGTAAGTGTTCTCACCTGCATAGCTGCGAGAGCCTTTCGATACGTTTTCCCGCGCTTTTCTCGGTCACTGACGATGAGCCAGAGAACGATGAGGTTGAACGGAGTTTGCGAGGTCGAGCTGCTGTAGAAGACGAGCGGAATCGCCTCAGGAACCAGGCGTGAAAAGGCGGGAAAAGAGAGATTTGAAGAGAAGGATGGCGTCATCACTGCACGAAAACACTGAATAACTTAAAGGAGCTGTCGCATCTGACTTAGATGTAGGCACTCTCTCATTATCGCATGCTATTTCGCCAGTTGTACAATGGACTTACGAGCGCGTATGAGAATGCGAAGGGCGCTGCAATTTGAAACCTTGCACTTCGGATGTCGCGCTCCTTGAAATGGTAAATGTTCATAGCAGTCATACTTTAACTAACATAATTTGTATAAATTTATTCTGGGAAGTATTTCTTTAAAGAAACACTTGACAATTACGTACAACATATTTAATGCTCAGGATCAATGCTTTTGGCGACCTTTGAACAGGAATGAAAGGTGCAGGACTTAGTATTCAAAAGTAAAAAAAACACATAAAGGAGTTTGTATGCTAGAACTTAAAGTCACAAGAGAAAAAGCTTGCGAGTGAAAGAGGTGAGAAAGTCGGAGAGGAAAAAGCGAGATAAAAAAGGAACGTGTGAGTTGCAAGATGAAGGCATTTACGTTCAGGGATCGTTGTAAGAGTTCGAGAAAAATGATCAAGATTACTTACTAATTAATTATTTTCATAGTTTGACTCGCCTGGATGGAATAAGCATGATTTGGCGCTGACCATGAGCTTATTTTTTTACCTGTTAATACCTTTGTTTTTTCATGACAATAAAGTATGCAATCGTTATCCTTAGTGACAAAAGAATTGAACGAAAATCGCAAACAAAACGCATTCGGGCAAGAATGGTGGATAAATTTTTCTCTTGTTCATGGAAGGGATATTATCGCAGAATATAGAATAAAAGGTCCGAGTGAACTTGCTAAGGGTAAATGGGGACATATGTAAGTGCAAAAACATGCTTTAATATTCTGGAGAGATGGCCGAGACAAAGGAATTCTGGAAAACTCGTTATCAATCTTGTAACTCTGCTAGACGATGAGGTTTAGTTACTGGCTGCCACATTCATGAAGATTGTTTACGCGGCGCCTATTAAAATAACTACATTTCAATAATAAAAACGTTATTCACTCCACATGGATGAACGCTATTTGTACTGTAATTCTGAGCCGATATCCGAGTTCTATGGACTAACAGTATGCGTGCCAAAATATCAGCATTTTCTATTACTACTATAGAACGATTTCCTGCGCTCGCTCAATTATTATTTTCTTGCATATTCTCTCATATATATTTTATATCCACATTTATTCTCCTTTCATTTCCAGGGAAATTGTCAGATTCCGGCCGACCGTTCATAAATGAATAACGTGTCCCAGCAGGTAATTCATTCTTCCCATTCTCTAGCCATATAATTAGCTTGTTTGTGTGAAGTTGAGTAGTACGAAGTAATAGAGAATAAAGAAGTACCAGCGGTCTGAGGCCATTTATATTGTATTATGACGCTGCTTCTCTCTCTCTCTCTCTTCCTCCTTCTCTCAATCTCTTTCTCACTCCCTCTATTTCTCTTTCTCACTTTCGCTCTCTCCCTCTCTTTCTTTATCTCTCTTACTCTTATCCTTTTCATCACTACCCGAAAGACATACACAATCCACGTATCAGCATATGAAACATCAAAGCAAATGACATGGACTTTGCCCGCTGGAATCACCCCGTCTTTTTTCCTTCGATACTTCAGCGAACTCCTGTTCACCGTGAAAGACACATTTTAAAAGAAAGACAACGGAAAAAATTTAATGTTCTTTAAAAAAAATAATCATAGCATGGTAAAGGCTGTGAGAAAACTACATGTGAACGCCGGCAGATTTAGCGTGAGCATGTCAAAGTTGATAAAGAAAAGATTCCACTCAGGAAACTGTTCTGCTGAATCACCAAACAGCATCATGTTGTCTGGTGCATATTCTAAACAATAAAAGCGACCAACTCAATTATTCATAGTACTGTATTTGGGTACGAAGATCTCGCGGATGTTACGATCTTTCTGCAAATTAAAGGAAGAACTTTAATTAATTAAGGATAATTAATTAATTAAGAAAACTCTACTTTCCTGACCCTGGCAGTCGCTTCTTTCTAAATCACACGGCTCTCTCGCTCTGGTGTCAGGCAAAAAGGCTTGCGTTTCTGGCTCTGTTAATATTTTATGCTATAAAAATATTTTAAATAAAAATTGTCGAAAAATACATTAACATCCCCCCATTATTTTTCCCTGCAGCATTTTCTTCTGCTGCAAAACTGTTGCTGTTGTCGAAAAGCCCACTTCCGGGCACTCATCCGCCCGCGTGTTGCTCACTCCATTTCTTCCAATTTGCTGATTGTGAGGGACAACTAAAAATTAGCACATATTGCCAGTATTACTCATAAGCATTGTGATCAGCGATAAGAAGGAGATATTTAGAGCGAACGGAAGCATAAGGTCTTATGTTAGAATGTTGATGTACATGATACCCTCATTGCGGACGAGGGGGCTAGTCATCAGGTGCCTTCCATGCAGCCCACAGCATGCAAATGACGCTTGACAGTGTCCAAAGAAATCTGGCTGTGAGCAATCATAACCTTCTGCTTGCACAGGATCTGTTCGGTGCAATTTCTAGATTTGGTGTGCACAAAGTGCCCGAGAATGCCAAGACCACTTCCAATTGATTCCTGATACCAGTAAGTACCTAAAAATTCAAGCGATATTGGTTGGGTCCCTTGGCAGTTTAATTATATTTGATTACACGCAAATTGAGTCATTGCGAGACGCCCAAGTGTGCAAAAGGTCCCAATGTTGTCATGGAATCCCTTGAGAATACCCTCTTCCCTTTCACCTCTCTCGTGGAGAAGGAGAAAGGTGAAAGGGAAGAGAGAGGGTGACCAATATGGGTGTGGCCTGTGAAAGAGAGGGCGCGCACTGTGGGGAGGGCGGTGAGAATCGTGCCCGAAGGCGAGATGTCGTAGTATCTCGTCCTCCTCCAAGATAGAGAAATATTCTTCCCACCCGACACACCAATATGTGCCAGCGTTCTTTCTCTGTTGTTTTACACACAATGCAATTAATCGAATTGAATTTATCAGCAACATCTAATGCCGGCAATGTTAAGTGGGTTTAGAGTTGCTGAGAAGAAGACACGGTGTATGTCTCTCTTTCTGTCGAACGGGTCGGTGCTTAAATCCCCGTTTTGCTACATTCGGGTTTCATTTTTTTCCCATTTTAATTATCCCAAATGTTCTGTAATTCTAATTGTAATTGGAAACAATTATTATTATTATTATATACATCTACATACATATATACAACTTCTGCCAGAATATTACTTCTTATTTTGTTGTAAACCTCTCCGAGAACATAATGTAGGAACTGCCATTTGGAATATAGCTGCGAGTGATCACTGGAAAGGGAAGATGATAGAAAAAAAGTACGAGGCAAGATAAAGGGGAGATTTAGAGACTGAGAGAAAAAGAAAGAGAGAAAGAGAAAGAGAGAAAGAACTAGAGAGAGAGGGAGATAAGAGAAGCAGAGATAATAATAACTTCGATAAAGCGGCTCGGCCTCTGCATCATCGAGTCCGGAGGAAGTGCAAAGCGCGTCACGCTTCTGAAATTATATATATTTTCTTCGACAAAATGAGAGTTGTAGAATGGAAAAGAAAAATGATTCTTAAAGACACTAAAATAAAAATAAATAAAAAAGCTCACCACAAAATCCTTCAGCAGGAAGCGCACAATTTCATCGATGTCCGACTCGCGAGCCGGCCGAAGAGTGAAGGAATCGACGGACTGACTGCTGCTGCTGCTGCTGCACCTGGGAAGTAGGGTAGGAGCATGGCCTAGAGGTTGTCAGTTAGCACATTCGTCCTTACAGTCTCCAGTTCAATTCCCCCCACCCTCCAGCATGACATTAAGAAAGTCTTCACGATTATGCTGTATAACTGCTAAACTCTGCAACTTGCTTCCGAATTGTTGAATAGTAGCAATAGCCACGGAAATTTTGTGAAGTTTGAACCCCACTTTTACGATAAAGGAAGAAAGGAGACTCTGTTCATTAAAAAAATCTTTAGATGGTCAGGAGAAAGAGGAACAAATAAAAAGTTGCTCTTTCAAAGTTGACTAATATGAACAGAATCTCACAAAACATTGACCCGTTTTCCGAAATGTGGGAGATAATCGCTGAAAATTGCTACGAAAATTTTTTTTTTAATTTGTTATAATTTGGTTCTAATTGGGGAATTCTTACCTTATGACTGAGAAAGCGACGACTGGATTCTGCATGAGGCTGTTGTTGTTGTTCGTGGTGGTGCGGAGGGGAGCAGGAATTGAGAGAGAGAAAAGGGCAGGAAAGGGACAGAGGAAGGCAGGCAGTGAAGGGGAGAGCGAGAGAGGAGGAGAGGAGACGGGCAGACGAGGGCAGGCGAGAGACCATGCCTGGAAGAGAGAGAGAGGGTGAGAGAGGAAAAGAGAGTGAGATATAAATAGAAGTGAGAGGCAGACAAGAAGAGAGGCACAAGAATGCGAACCAACCAGACGCGTCTCCGAAGATGCTGCGGAATGATGAGAATTTTATTCCATTTCTACAGACAATACATATGTTTATCCTTGCACTGTAGATTTATGGCAATTAAATTGTCTTTGCAAAAGTTCTTTCCTTTTTTTCAATTTCCAAACAAACAATCGGTTGAATTGCTTGCCAACTGCTAATAGTCAGACACAGGTGATCCGTTTGTGGCTCCTGTCTTCTCGTTATTGCAAAAACATTACCTGGAATGTGTGCGTATTCGTCATCTCTCCGTGTTAGTGGACAAAAATACAACATAAATATTGCATGATAAATTGATATAAAAGTTGGTTTTTTTTTAAACTCCATGCATTTCAATTGCATGAGGGGAAGTAAACGAATTCGCTCCAGATGCCGGTCCGAATGAAAATCGCAAGCAAAACGCTTTCGGGCAAGAATGGTGAATAAATTTTCCTCTTGTTCATGCAAGGGATATTATTGCAGAATATAGAATAAAAGGTTCGAGTGAACTTGTTAAGGGTAAATCGTGACCATATTATATACATATGTATGTGCAAAAACATGCTTCAATATTCCGGAGAGGTCGCCGAGACGAAATAATTCTGGAAAACTCGTTATCAATTTTGTAACTGTGCTTGACGATGAAGTTTAGTGACTGGCTCCAACATTCATGCATGAAGATTGTTTACGCGGCGCCTATTAAAATAACTATGTACATGTCAATAATAAAAATTTTATTCACTCCACATGGATGAACACATGAGAAAACATCGAATTCCAAAGTGTAAGCCATTTTAGTTTTTTTTTACATACCTAATTGCAAGTATGTACTTACTTACAAGCTCGCTTATTTTCATTTGATTCTTTTAGTACGGTAATTCTGAGCCGATATCCGATAACTGTATGCGTGCCAAAATATCAGCATTTTCTATTACTACTATAGAACGATTTCCTGCGCTCGCTCAATTATCTGGCCTACATATTCTCTCATATACATTTTCTATGCACATTTATTTGTCCCTTCATTAGCAGGGTAATCGTCAGATTCCGCCCGACAATTCATAGCGTGTCCCAGCAGGTGATTGATTCATTCTTTCCATTCTCTAGCCACATAATTATCTTGTTTGAGTGAAGTTGAGTAGTACGAAGATCACTAATAAAGAAGTACCAGCAGACTGAGCCCATTTATCTTGTATTATGACGCCGCCTCTCTCTCTCTCTCTCTCTCTCTCTCTCTCTTCCTGCTTCTCTCAATCTCTTTTTCACTCCCTCTATTTCTCTTTCTCTCTTTCTCTCTCTCTATCTCTCTCTCTCTTTCTCTTTCTTTAACTCTCTCCCCTCCTATTCTTTTCATCACTGTTCCAAAAGTTGTCTTTACCCAAAATGCAGACACAAACCACAGCATATGAAATATCAAAGCAAGTGACATGGACATTGCCCCGCTGCAATCACCCCGTCTTTTTTCAGCGAACTCCTGATCACCGTGAGAGACACATTTTAAAAGAAAGACGACGGAAAAAATTTAACGTTCATTTTAAGAGAAAATAATCATAGTGGGACAAGGCTGTAGGAAAACTACATGTGAACGCTGGTAGATTGAGCATGAGCATGTCAAAGTTGATTAAGAATATATGTACATATATTCCACTCAGGAAGCATGATTTGTGATTTGTGACAAGACGTTGCCTGAGTGATGTTCTGCTGAATCACCAAACAGCACCATATTGTCTCGTGCATATTCTAAACAACAAAAAAGTGACCAACTCAATAATTCATAGTACTGTATTTGGCTGCGCAATTACAGGGGTGATCTTTGAAGGTTTCGATTAAGAAAATATGATTATTTTCGAATTCATTAGTTGAAACTAAGTTATGTCGTCACATCAGAGTGAAGTGGGTATTTTTTAATTCTGTTTTTATTATTATTGAGTGTTACAAGCTTCAAACACATTTTATCATCCGAAAGGTAAGGCACCAAAATTCAGTTTCATGTAAAGCAAAAATGAGGATGAATTATTTGTGGCAAGTGGATACGAAAAATAAAAATAAAAAAAAGAACAATTCGAATTTCTCTCGGGACTCACGGGACGTATTCTTGAGAACGAGCGATTGGTTAAAAAAATATACGAAATTCTGAGTCCAAACATAAATAATACATAAAATAATAGAGAAAAATTAGAGTAGAGCAACGAGAGTGGAAAAAAGACTCATCTTTTCTGTTGAACTAAAAAGGTGCTCGCTAGAAGATCAATTTATTTCCGAGTTGTTGTTAAATAATACAATGATGAAATGATAGAAGTTTAGGTACGAGATGAGTGCTTATACAAGAGAATAAATTAGTGTAAAATATGGTCAGAGCACTTCAGCGTGATCTTGAACGAAAAGGAATTTTTAAGATTAGTAATATTGTCGCCGGACTGTTCTCAACCGTCGTTTTGGATATATACATACATACATTTAAATAAAAAACAAAAAACTCAAGCGAGAATTCGAGATTTCTCCCCTGACACGACAGCGAGCGATTTAGAGAGGTCGGGTAAAAATGGTCGGGAAAATTGAAGTCGCTTACGATTGAGTTTAGCAGTGCTCCTTTAAGAAAACTTTTACTTATAAGTATATTATACGTTAACTTGTTTAAATCTTAAAAAGAAGTAAGAAGAATTAATTAATTACATTTTCATCGGGCAAAAAGTGCCGGGAGCTTGTCTGCAAGTGCGCGCATGGTAGCGAGAGGTGATAGTGAAGTGGTCGCTGCGGCGGCGGGGGCAAGGGCCGGCTGCGAAATGGCGGGGGGAAGAAGGCAGGCGGGGGAAGAAGCCGCCGGGCAACCGGAGGGAGACGCCGCCGCCGCGGCCATGATGGCCGAGTAGTCAATCGAAGCGCGTGGCGTCGACGAAGGCGTCGGCGAGCACAACACGTTGCCAGAGCCGAAGATACGCACGGCAGAGCGGATCGAGAGCGAGGAGTCGTCTTGCTGAATAGTGTAAACAAATTTGTTTACTTACATCAAACTGGATAGTAAACAAATTTGTTTACTTATATCAAAGGTGATAGATATGATGCGACGACAATTGGACATTGCAAGAAGCCTAGGCAGAATATACTGGACATCATATTAGAGGAAAGTGGAAGACAACTTTTTTTATTAATTTTGTTCTCTAATACATCAATACATCTTAAAATTAGGAAAGACATATAAATTGTCCCAAGAGAAAGTATAAGATGGAATTTCTTTTAAAAAAAATTAATTAAATAATTGCTTAATTACTTAATTAATTAATTGTCTTACTGTCCCGAGGCCGACCGCCGCGCCGCCGACGGAGCCGCGACGCGGCGCAGCGCGAAGTCTGTCAACGAGCGCGGCAACCAGCAGGGTCCATGCGCGGCAGGCCTCAGGGAAAACGCGGACGCAGTCCTGGGAAGAGAGAATGAGCTAGAGAAGAAAGAGAGAGAGAGAGAGAGAGAGAGAGAGAGAGAGAGGGAAAAGTGAGATAGAAAGAGATACAGAGATAGAGAAAGCGTGAGTGAGAGAGTGAGAGAGAGAACGAGTGAGATGAGAGAGAGAGAAAGAAAGTGAGAGATCCCAAGATGCTGACAATGGGTGGTACATCTACTTGAAATGCTTATCACACGCAGTAATATAACCGTACTGACAATGAGCAATATTTTTTCAATTGCAATCTCACCTGAACCACTACCGTATCCACAAAGTACTCGCCGACTTTCTCCCAGTGAGACGACTTGAAGCCGTACTGCTTGAGGTACGCGTGGTTGCGGCCTGCAAAGAAAATATGTATTTTCATGAGCAGATAGCACATTTATGTACATAAGTGAAACTAAATATAATGGTGGATATATTTCTTTTGTGGTTACCCTTATTTTTTATACATGTCAATGATAGCACAATTATTGACTAGCGGACCAATCTTCAAGACACTACATAAAATGACTCTTCTGACCAATCTTGTCAATATGCGCGAACATCTCGCTCGGCTCGTCATCCAGATGCTGCACGGTTTGTGAGACGAGCGACACGAAAAAGTGGGTATGATCTCTGGAAATTTGCTTTTTCTTCTTCTTCTTCTTTTCTCTTTTGATTAATGAAATATTATCTTACATTATTTTACATTCTCAAATAGACCAGAAGATATCAGTGAGCGATTGTAGATAACTAGGAGCAAATGGTGACCAAAAAAGTCATGCGAGATTTCAAATTGCCGTTTGACTTGACACTCTTATTCGAGCGTGTGCTATTTTCACGAAATAGCAAGCAGGAATGAGAGATTGGCCTACTTCCAGAGTGAACGCGCGGGAAATTCAAACGTGAATAAATTATTTTTCCTCTTTAAAAATATAAAATTGGCAAATTGCCAGTACCGGAGAGTCGCAATCGAGTTGTTCGAGCGACGCCGTTCGCATCGCTCGTTCATCGAATCCACGAACGCGGCGCGGTAGAAGATCTCACGGATGTTACGATCTTTCTGCAAATTAAAGGGAGAACTTTAATTAATTAAAGATAATTAATTAATTAATTAATTAAGGAAACTCAGTTTTCCTGCCCCTGCCAGTCCCTTCTTTCTAAATCACACTGCGGTCTCGCTCTTGTGTCGGGCAAAAAGGCTTGCATTTTTGGCTCCGTTAATATTTTATACTATAAAAATATTTTAAATAAAAATCATAGAAAAAATACATAAGCATCCTCCCCCACACCCCATTATTCTCCGTGCAGCTTTTTCTTCTGCTGCAAAGCTGTTGCTGTTGTCGAAAAAGCCTACTTCCGCGCTCTTATCCGCCCGCATGTTGCAGAGCAGTCCCTTGAGGCCACTTTTACTCCTACAACTCCGGCTAAGACACGTGATTGAAGAATGAGCAACCCTCTATTGCTCATGCTCTCTCGGTCGTTTTCGGTGCTCTTGAGTAAGGGTCAATTCCCGAGAATATACGAGAATCATCTTGACGAGACTCTACTCTCAGCTTGCCCCCCCCCCATAACTCGCTTAGTTTCCTTAGCTGCTGCACTCTTTTCCCTTCTTCTTTTCTTTCCTCGTTTTACTCCTTCTCTTTCTCACCAAGTTTTCCACTACATCTTTAGTTGCATGAGTGAAATGCCTCAAGTACCATCAATAAGAATGAGAGAAGCGCACTATAAACATCAATAATCTTGTGCCTTTTTCTGTTTCCCTCCACTGACCCCGGCTTTTTAATGCTGCAATTTCCAAGCTTTTGCTATTCATAGTTTTACCTCAGTAAACTTTTTTCTTTTAAGAAAATAACCGAATTATTTTTTATTATGCCACTCCGATTGATAGGGTATATCTCTTTCTTTCTCTCTCTCTACTCGCCCTGACTACCTGCACTTACTCTGCATCTCTCGCTCTCTCTCTCTATTTCCTTCTCTCTCTCTCTCTGCCTCACTTTCTCTCTTTCACTTTCTCTCTCTCTCTCTCTCCACCAACACTGTCCAGCTTCTCCCAGACTCTCTCGACGAGCGCAACGATGCCCTTGCAGTTGGAGCGTGGCGGCTCGCACAGACGCGACCATGTCGCCTTGAGCGCGCGGATATGCGACGGCTTCATGTTCCACGAGAGGGCCTAGGCCGGGATTTAGGAATGCAATGTTAGGAATTCGAAATGTAATTAAAATTTAGAAGAAAAAATATTGAACATTATCTTTAAAAAAATGCAGCAATAAGATCGAAGAAATTTTTTTAATTCAGAACATTCATATTTTGAATATAAAGCAAAGCAAAATAGGAAGAATGAAATTTAGACCAAAAAAAAAATTATAATAAAAAAACAACTTACAAGAGTGATGACTTTGAGTGCGGGCACACTGCCGCTTCGCTTCCTCAGCTGATGCGGCAGCTCGGGGATGGCGAGCGCGTTCGAAGCGGAGGGGGAGGCGGAAGACGAGGCGGACGGGCACGTGGCGGTGTTTCCGTTCGTCTTTGATGTCGCCGCCTTTGATGTCGCCGCCGCGTCGCCACCGCCGCCGCTGTCCTTGTCGCCATTGTTGTTGCTCGCCGGCGTCACGGACACGGTGATGCCCGAAGAGGAAGAGGCGCGCTGTACAATGAAAAGAAGAAGGATTTTAAGGGCACAAGAAACTCTCTCGTCTCCTAAAATCACATGCTCTCTCTCTCTCTCGCCCTTGATCAGGCAAACAGGTGCGAATTCAAACATGGGTTTTCGAATGCTTGAATTTAAATTAACTTTTTTCAACAATGCACAAGCTCCTTCCTCTTCGCCGCTCCCCTTCTCTTCCACACTCCAATCATTCTCACACCGATAAGCCTTTCTTTTTAGAATACCGTCGCCAGTACCATTGGTTTCATTCGGTTTCTAGTATGCAGTCAATTTGAAAAGGAAATTCAACTTCTAATGTATACTATACTGGACATAAATAGAATCGCCTTTCCTAACAGCTTCGATTGTGCCTTCCTAGTTACACAAAGGAAATTTATTACTTTAGCTCCCGATTAATCATCAAAATGTTTACTGAGCCGGATAGAAATAATGTTCCTTTTTTTAACCCCTTTAAACCTTGGCCGAGAAGATAAGCCATCTTTTTTTCTCCATATTCCCAAAGGGACCACGTGGCGCCTCGGGCGATTTATCACTAAATTCCATCTCCTTCTCCACCCTCGACGTCTCCTCTAATTGTTGGATTCGTAACTGTTATTTCCTCACTTCTACTCTGTGTCTCATCTTCCTTTTCTCACAATCAGCCTTTCCCTCTTCTCAAGAACATTTGTGATGTGCCTTAAAAAAAGAAGGGATTGCTCACAAACAGATTTTTTTATGAGAGGCCTTTTTCTTGCTCCCTTACTCTTCGTCTCTCTCTCTCTCGCTCTCGCGCTCTCTCTCTCTCTCGCTCTTTCTCTCGCTCTCTCTTTCTCTCTCTCCCTCGCTCCTCCTCATCCTATTTTAAGCCTACTCACCCCCTCACTTCTCGGTGTTTCCTTCCTGATTTCATGTTGTGTACTTGTTCTTGGGCTTCCTTTCCTTAAAAAAAAACCCGGGTGCTCTGCAAAAGGCAGCAGCAGCAAAGTGTTTCTCTTCCCTCCCACACACGCACATCTCCAAAAATGATTTGTGTGAAAGAAGGAGAGGCTTTATAGATGAGCAAAGGGGGCTATCAACGACCGCCCTCTACTACTACTACGGGGAAAGGCCCTCGGCACCAATATACCCACTCACAATCAATCCCAGGCCATTTTTGGAGCTTCTATTTTCTTTTTCTGCAGAGCTGCAGAGCGAGCCATAACGACTGTTTCAAGCCTTCATGTGCAAAACTATCATATGACCAAAAGACTGCAGCAAGAAAAAAGGATAAAGTTAGATCAGAAGAATGAAATAGAAGGAGAGGGAGAGAGAAAGAGAAAGAGATAAGGAGAGAGAGATAGAAACGGGAAGAGAAAGAGGAAAGGAAAGAGAGAGATAGAAAGAGATAGAGAGAGAGAGAGGGAGAGAGAGAGAGAGAGAGAGAAATAGAGGGACAGAGAAAGAGACAAGGAAAGAGAGAGAGAGAAAGAGAGAGAGAGAGAGAGAGCGAGAGATAGAAAGGGAAAGAGACTAAGATTCTCGTTTGAAGTGCCGCCATTTTTTCTCAAGTAATGACCGCCTGCCAGTGCCAGCAGCTCGCTCGCTAGGTGGCATTAAGACTGGCCATAAATTGTCAGTCAATGGACAAATGGACCGAAACGTAGGCCACATTTAAAGATTCCTGCGGCTTTGAAATGGCATTCAACTTTTTCGTAATTAGTTGACAATTTGCTTTAACAGTTTCCAGCTATTTTGTATCTCTGGCGAAACATTTCCCCTTCTTTGGTCTAATTTCCTCCCTCATCTCTCTCCTTTCCCCCTTCTCTCTCTCTCCTCTCTCTCTCTCTTTCCATCTCTCTCTCTCTCTCTACTCTCTATTCTCTCTCTCTACTCTCTATTCTCTCTCTCTCCTCTCTCTCTCTCTTCTCTTTCTCTCTTCCCACTCTCTTTTCTCTCTCTCTTCTCTCTTTTTCTCTCTTTTTTTTTCTCTCTCTCTCTCTCTTCTCTCTTCTCTCTCTCTCTCTTCTCTCTTCTCTCTTCTCTCTCTCTCCTCTCTCTCTCTATTCTCTCTCTTCTCTCTCTCTATTCTCTCTCTTCTCTCCCTCTTACCTTTGTGAGTGAAGTGGCCTTCTTCGTCGTCGGCGTCCTCTTCTTGTTGTAGTGCAGGCGATTGACGCGCGCTGCGCCCATCATGATTCTCCAGAAGACAAAGTCTGAAAAATGTGAAATATTTAAAGAAATAAAATAAATTTATTGTTATATTAATAACGTATATTATTTTATATTTAATAACTTATTATTCGCGAAGAATTCATTACAAGCAAGCAGGAAAGAGTAAAGAAAAGGGCAATTATACAACTTGCCGCAACCGCGTCTGTCACAGAGAATTAGACTAAATACATACGTGAGTAACTCAGAACTCTTCTCTCTTTCTCTCGTCTCTCTCTCTCTCTCTCTCGTCTCTCTCTTCTCGCTTTCTCTCGTCTCTCTCTCTCTTCTCTCTTTCTTTCTCTCTCTCGTCTCTCTCTCTCTTCTCTCTTCTCTCCTTCTTTCTCTCTCTCGTCTCTCTCTCTCTCTCTCTTCTCTCCTTCTTTCTCTCTCTCTCTCTCTCTATGAAACAATCAAATCTTCAAACGTTTCTTGGAATAAGATGTCACCGGTTGTCTGGCAGCGACACGGACAAAGTTACTTAGGCAAAAATGAAAGTTGTTTTTTTCTCCTCGTCTAATTTGACGAGTCCAGCTCACAGCGCACTGCTCATGGCAATTCCGTTGAAAGAGAACTTATACCGTGAAAAAAATGATCAAAATTTATGGCGGGAAAGTGGATAAAAACCATATTTGATGAGGAAGAAAAAAAATATGAAGTTTCCTCTAGGATGCCACTCGCGTGGTGCAAACGAATGATTGGAGAAACGGTGACAACCGAGTTTGGCGGGCGGCCAATTCTGAGATGGACGGGAGGCTTCTTGTTACACAAGAAGAGGCCGGAGACGTTTCAGGACAACGCTTTTTATGGTTTCGGAAAAAATGTAGACATGAACGGAGAGAGAAGGAAGAGTAAATCAGTTGATGAATTTTCGGGAACATGTATTTGAAATGTTAGTTGAAGACGATATTGCTGAAAGTGAGCATTTTGCCTCGAAATATTCATCCATCCCCCAGACCGTATCTCTTCAATTCAATTCTTATTACCATTCAGAAACTCTGTCAACCCTGATCATGTCCCCTATGCGCATTTGTAAAACGTACTGCGGGTACTATTGCTCTTCCATTGTCTATACTCTTTAACAAATCTACTTAATACTGAGTTTGCCGCAGTGCCTTGAGGATCTCCCTCATCTGTGTCAGCTTTACAAGAAGAAAATTAGCCCCTCTGATGCCGAACAAAAGTTTACAGACCCATCTCACAGTGATTGGCAATGTAAGAAGGAAAAGAAACACTCTGCCAATCTATTATTCACCGAAAGACGAGCCGCGACGGCGAAGAGGGCTGCGGAGGCCGAGCGAATCTGCAGGAGAAGAAGACTCGGCTTGAACAGCCGCAGCACAGGCAGCTTGGAAGTGGCGCCGCAGGAAGGGACGATGCTCATAGCAGTGGTCGTCGATTTCGATGGCGGTTGTCATCGATGGCCTTGCGCCGCCTCGAATTACAGTTATTTCACTCATGTCAAGTAACTTTCTCTGTCTACACTTTTACTCCCACTCTCTCGCTTTCTATCTCGCAGTCTCCTCTGTCTCTTCTCTTCTTGTCACATCTGCTGATATTATTGAAGCCAAACACTAACTGTCTTTTGCGCGAGCGATGAGTTGCTGCCGAATCGCGTACTCGACAGCCGCCGGTGGAGCTCTGAGAGAGATGGAAAAATATTTGATATAAAAGTGAGGTTAACCTCGCACAATCTTCGTATGAAATTGTTAGTCAGGAAGATCATTGATCAATATACCGCAGGAAGACATCCTGAACTTGGCGGAGTGTGGGACGCTTCTCGGCGTTTTCTTCAAGACAGAATTCTGCAAAATTGTGCAGACATTATCTTTGCTTTCAACTCTTTCATCATTTGGGAACTTACTGACGAAGACGGTGAGTTTTTTTTTCGTTGCATTCGCCGGCAGCGTAGTAAAGACGTCGAATGGCTCATCACGTGGCTCATAACTTTTTTGCAATAAAAACAACAGATTGAAATAAATATGTAAATGGTCAACTTTGGTTCAAAAAAGTAAAGTGGAAAGAGCTCACAGTTGCCATTTCCACGTCCATCCTTCCGAGCGCCCAGATGTCCACGGCCCAGGTGTGCGTGTCCTAGTTCAGCTCGGGCGCACAACTGAATAGGAGATATTATAGCACGAGAAGCCTAGTTTCTGGCAGACGGAGCTTAGAGAGAGAGGGAGAAAGAGAGAAAGAGAGAAAAAGAGAAAGAGAGAAAGAGAGAAAGAGAGAAAGAAAGAGAGAGAGAGTGAGAAGATGAGTTAAAACTAACAAGCCAGGCGCGCCTCCGCCACCAGTCAATATCTGCCCGATTCCAACGAGGCCCAAATCAACGAGTTGAGACTTAACATTCAAATCATTTGCCATGGTCGACTCATTTCTTTTTTCTGCTTCAGATCTCAGAAATTTATTTATTATAAAAAAATATTTATTTATATATTCAGATGAATTTCTGACGATGCCATCCGTAGTCAGGCTGACATTTGCACTCGTTATGTCCCTGTGGCAGATGTTCATCTCGTTCGCTCTCTCAATGCCCTGTAAAATTCCATTTAGTTTGACTTTAATGATTTTATTTATTTATTCATTTATGTCAGTACGCTTCGAGCGACGCCTGCCCGGGCAAATTTTTTTTCGAATTCATTAACGGAAATCATTTCTCCTATACAACTCGAGTCGCTCTATTTATTTAGGATATATTCAGTACAATCCGATCTTTTCCCTGCGGATACGCCACTCCTGCTCGGCAAATTCATTGAGCCATTACTCCGTCCAACAACTGCCTTGAAACTTTGTGAAATTCTTTGGCGAAATGGTAATGACCTACTCTTATGATATAGCAAAACCTCATATTCTTCGAATGTTGTGAAAACCGTTCACGCTCTTTCATATAATGTTTGTTTAAAATGCGGACAGAACGCAATTTCACACATAAATCGAATAAAGTTTTCAAATAAAGTTTGTAATAGCAATTTGAAGTCTTCTGTGAGAGCTCTTAGATGGTATACTTACGATTTTCAAATATATGTTCGCTCATAATCAACTGACCAAGTTCTCGTAGCCATCGCGAGTGGCGGCCAGCGGAAGAGCCAGAAGAGGGGCGGCGATCAGGAGAGGCAGACGCGTGGCGGCTAGCAGGAGAGGACGCGACGCGGCCGCAAACCGGCGATCGATCGTGCACCGGGGAGTGCACAATGCGCAAGAGCGCGAGGTCGAAGTCGCCACCGATTGAGTCGACCATGCGCCTCTCATCGATGGCGACGGCTTACAGTCGGTGCTCGTGTCTGACCAGGATCCCCTTGCGGGGAGCCTGAAAATCTTCCTTTTTCTAATTGGACAAGAGACCATGCGTGCCTTTGCCTCCTTCAGCGCATGCCACTTCTTGCAGATGAGTTTTACGTCACCGGCCAAGTCGACAGATGGATCCTGAATCGATTAGAATTAATAAAGAAAGCCTCTACTAAGAGTATAAAACTGACGTATAGCTTGAAGAGGGGAGGGGCGTCGAGGACATTCCTGACCCACTGCTTCGTTTCCATCGTCGTCGGTCGCTCAAGAAGCGCCGGTGTCGCGGATGAACGCGATCGAATGGCCGCTCGTCTCAGTAGGCGGCCGCTTTCCGCGAGCCTTTCATTTGCAACTGCATGCTTTAGATGAAACTTTGGTTCTATTTCGGTACTTCTACCCAAGACCCTAAAATGTTTTTTGGCAACAACCCTCCATGGTGACTATTTGAGGCGGAGAATTCAAAATTGTGGTTTTTTTTTGCTCGGTGGCCAACGTGTGCCAATCTTGACAAGAGATCTGATGCCGCCGATCACTGGAGAACAGTTCTTGGCGTACTCTGCGTAAATGTTCTTGATCTACTGCGAATTTGTAGCATGTTTGCCTTTTAACGTATACCGCTGCAACGCGATGCAATAACGAGGAGGACCCGCAGGAAATTAGATCGAGGTAGATAGAAGCTATCTGCTCATATATCAAGAAGTTGAAAGGTTGTCGCTTTGGCTTATTATGTATTGAAGGTGCTTCATGCATTCATATAATTTTTATAACGTTTTCAAATTCGATCATTTTAACACAAAATTTTCACAATCAGAGAATGCTGTACATTTAAATTAGCCAAGGACGTTAAAAATGTGTAGTTGTGACGCATTGGATAAAGCGTCTGACTGAAGTTTTCTCCCGAGAGTTTTTTATCTTCACCAAGATGCTCGTGGTTCGTAATGCGTGCAACCCTTACCTCGAACGCCTGAAGATGACTCCGATCAAGCTGGTTTTCCGTGCTCACTCTCATGGTCTTGTCGCCGTGCCAGTAGCATCTCCATTCTCTCCCTCTCCTCTCTCTCTCTCTCTCCTTGTCATTCTCCCTCTCACTCATTGTGGAATGACAAGGAATTCGCCGGAGGCATTCTGCTTGCCTCATAATTTGACTTATTGTTTGTTCTCACAATCAGCGCTTTTACAAATGCACTTTGGCAGTGCAAGAGAACTTCAAGAACTTCACGCGAACAGGAACAAGAGATGATTTCGGTCACTTTATTTGCACGGATCTCTTCATTTCCTGCATATCCCTTTACTTTTCCGTATCTCTCTTGGGTCTCTTTTCCACCCACAACCCAACGAATCCTGTCGAGTTTCTATTTCTGTCTTTTTGCTCCAGTCAATTTCATCGTGATGAACGAAATGGATATCCTACATTCGGACGAGATCGTTCCTCAAGCAGTTCCGACGCGAAAAAACTGTTATGGTTATTTAATGAATATTGAATAACCATAAACAATTTTTTCGCGTCGTTTTTTTCAACCAACTACATTTTATAAAATAACCGATTATTTCCTGCACGATCCTACGTGCAGTCTTGAAGCATTACATGAAAAAATTACGAAACTTGAGCTCTTGATCAAGATGTCAAACTTGAAATTAGCATGTAGCCCTTGCAAAGTGCTTTTAAATTGCACTCGTCGAGGTCACATGATGAAATAAAAAAGTTCGCAGCAGGCGATTACCCACTTCTCTCCGACTCCTCGTGCTTACGCGGTTGCCTTCGCTCTCGGTCTCGTCGTCATTAGAAAAGAAGAAGAGAACGTATACGGAATAGCCCTCTCTGTTGAACTTCGTTTGGCTTTCCTGTCTTGCTATTGCGGCAAATAATCGATGATTCTTGTAGAATGTGAGTTTCAAAAAATAAGAAAATATTGGGGCCTAAAATTCCCATTTGTCAACACCCTTTTTTAATCATCTTTCTTGAGCTAAATTGAGCTAAATTGGCGTCTCCACGTCCCTCGACCTCCTAGCCTTCGCCGAATGGCTTCTTCCCGCTTCCTCTTCTCTCATCGTCGCCCATGCTCGAGTTCCAGCGCTTTTGACTCCGAAAAGTGGTAATTTGGACTCATGCTCGGCTTGGGACGTGTGGAAGCGAGTCATGTCCGTCTTCTCTGTAGTTACAGTTTTATATTTTAAACTACATATATTGAAAAGAAGTAGGAAAATCATAACTAAAAAGTAAGTCATATGATTTAATGCAGTTTTAAAATTGTAAATAAATAAAAAAAAAGGTTAAAAAGAGATATCTAGATTTTTTTAAAAAGCAGTCAAATTTTAAATCTTGCAGAAAAATGGCGTTTTTAAACTCCCATTCCCATCTCACTCGTTTCTTCGTCTCAAAAAGAATTTATTACTAGCTTTTAAGCGAAATCTAATTTTACCGAGTCCCCTGCTTTTTAGCTTTCTTACTATTCTCTCGCAAATCACGGCGTCATATATTCTTCATTTCTTCTTTCCGAACCGTCTTTTTTAAAAGTAATTTTTTAGGAATAAAAGGACTCCGATTTATTCTAGCGAATTTGACTGAAATCAAGATTTGAGATTCAAACGTTTGGTGGGATTCAAACGGATGGATTCTGGCGATTAACGAATTAGATGGATAGGATATGATTTTCGACTATCCATTGAATTATTTATTTATTTATTTATTTATTTATTTATTTATTTATTTATTTATTTATTTATTTATTTATTTATTCAATACATCATGGAGATGTGGGTGTGGCTTCGTCGAGAACCGCCGTTGGCGGAGCTCCCATGGGGGTGGGGCTTCCACGATAACGGCGGTGTGTGGAGCTTCACTTGACGGTGGCGCCTCGACCATGACGGCAGTCGGCGGAGCCCCAGAATGATTTTTTTGAGGTATTATTTTTCGAGGACTGATGGGAGTGGCTTGGGTTGCCGGTAAAAAAAGAATTCGAATTCATTCAGGCGACGCTGACTGCCGTGTGCTGCGCTGGCGACGGATTTCCCTCCTGCTTCCCATGCTTCAAGAAGAAGCAGAAGGAACCTTTCTAGGCGCTACCCGCGCGAATATAAATGCTTTCTATTTGGCTTCCGGCGAGGAAAAGAATAAAAGGTAGTACTATACATTTTTTTCGGTTTTTATAGAGAATTCTTAATACTTCTTGTGATTGCTCTTATTTTATTCGATCGCTGGCCGGAAGCCAAAGATAGCGCATTTATATTTGAGAGAAGAGCGCGATGGTTAGGTTCTCTTCAAAGAAAAGCAGAGGAAACAAGGGTTTCCCTGATTTTATTAGACCATGAAAAAGTCATGAAAATTTGCCAGTAATATGTATGTGTGTAGGTTCGTAATTTGTCAATCCTAGTGATATTGAGATATGTTGCTCTTTCGACTCATCTCAATATTGCACGAAATTAGATCATTAGAATTTGCCGGAAATTGGATTTTCACTCTCTTTGATTTAAGCCATACTCCCCTCTTTCTCTCCCGCTTCTCACCTCACCCACCCTCACGGCCAGAGGTGGAACGGGCCCGGGCCGGCCCGGCCCGGCCCAAAATGAGGGCCGGCCCAAATTTCTAGGGCCCTCTAGGGCCGGGCCGGGCCCAACCTTGGGCCCGGCCCTGAGCCCGATTGGGCCCGTTGTTCGCAAAATTGCAAGCGAGCATGGTCATGACAATCCGAACTCTTATTGCTCCAATTGACCATACGTTATATAGCAGATCAGTAGTCAATACGACTCTCATTCCGCTTCGGAATGAAATAAATGAAATACCTTTCATCGCTATTCTGGTTTGTTGCTGGGCATTTGTATGCGGTTTTGTTGCTTATTTTCTGATATTCAGTGAGATGCGCGACACAAGTAGCTCGGAATACGACGTGGATTCCATCTGCGAAGCTGACAAGAAGATTCTGCAGAAGATCTTTGGTGCGATGCGCTAACATTTTCTTAGCGATTTTGCTTCGTTAAGCGTTTGCTTCATAACGAAATATCTTAACTTCAGGCAGGAGTGGCGCAGAAGTAGACGGGCAGGGCCACTGCTGCACAATTAAAAGAGCCTTTTCTTGTTATTTCATATGCTTTTGTTTCTAAATATGCTTTATTTATAAATAAATAATTATAAATATATGTATATAGCCAACCGCGGAAGAACACGGTGAATATGCAGACGAGGAGAGCCATCGAGATGGAGAGATGAACTTGCATCTGAAATCGCCAGAACTGAATCAAAACAGTAACGCGAATCAAACTCATTGTCAAGTCATTGAAAATTGTGACAAGTCAGAATTTTTTTAAAAAGAGTTTGAAGCCGAAATTGTTCAATGTTGTTTGAAGTCGATGTATTCTTCATTTTGTGCGATCAAGACAAGCAAAGTGACCGGCGGATCTGCGGTTGACGGCTGTCTGTTACGGTCAGATCTTCTGATCGCAGGGCTGTAAAGAAGAAAAAAACATTTACTTGCTGATAACTCTCTTATGCTCCTCAGAACATGAAAATAGAACTCGAATCAAGCCCGATGTTCTCGTTAAATTGTCGTCCCACATCTGCATCCACTTTCCTTACTTTTGATTCAAAAATTGTTTTTATTTCCTTAATTTATTATAAATCGCTTTTTATAACACAACACATATCTAATATAATCACGTAAAGAAGTTATTAGACTATTTGCTGGGTGGACGAATGAACACGTGACACGACAACTGAACGGGGAAAGGCCTTTTTCATGATCTCACAGCGGATACTCGAGGAAAGGCCAAAAATGCCCAGCGATTTCTGTGAAGATGAAGCTGAAGGAGAAGAGATTGCATGTTTAAGAAGAAAAAAAATGCAAGAATTGGAGAGATCCATGCAAATAAGCTGGGCTCATCTTTTGTTCTTATTTTCACTGATTATTCTGAAGTTCTGCTGAAGAGCATTCGCAAAAGTGCGGAAAACTAGTGTACTTACCATCATCTTAAGAGGAAAGCAGATCGCCCGGGGGATTCGTTGCCATTTCAACCCATTCCCTTCTTCGATGGCGGATGATTCCGCTGTTTCGCCTGATCCCCAGAGGTCCGCTCGGCTTTTCTGAAGATTTCCGTTTCCTTTTCACACTGAAGATATGCGTTCCTATGATTTAAAGCATTTTTAAAGTTGTAATCACGACGTGAAAAATAGTGCTGTAATATTGAGTTAAGGCAATTTTGGCCCAATTCTTTAACATAAATGGTTATATTCTACTGCAGGTTAAATATTTTACAAATGAAAGAATATATTCGATTTATTAAAAATACTTTGATTGGTTATTTTCAGCTTCTACTACAGCGTAGTCGAGAATTACGTATCGAATGCGAATTCTGAGCGAAGGTACGCTGATAAGCAATCACTCGTTTAAGAAGAAGACAATATTTCGGACTATTCATAGTTCTTAACCTACAACTATATTTTTTTTCTCTATATCGTTGAGCTTTTCAGTTCTCTCTACAGTCCGGAGGTCGAGCAGAAGGCACTCGAATACTTCAGTTACCCAGTGGGCTTATGTTTGCTCCCGGCTCACATCAAGAAGTTTACTCTGGTGAGGCTATTCGGCTATCAGCTTGCGAAATCTTGTAATAATAATACTTTCCCATTTCGACATTCGCTCGGTTCCATATTTTCATATGGAATTCTCTTTCGTCTCCAGAGATCAGAATGCAGAGCAGCATAATAATTCTCTATCACAGAATTAACATTTACGCAAACACATTAAGATAGTGTAATAAATTTCGTTTCGAAGAAGGCAATAAAGTGGAGCAGTACAATTGAACTTGAGAATAATCGTATTGAAATGCTCCGGATCATCTGATCTAGATCACGGCATTCCTTCGAGTGGTCGACGAGAAGGAGCTTCCGCCGTCGACCGTGAAGGACTCTCTCGACGCACTTCTCTACTGGCTCCGCTGGCACTACATCCACGGCGACATCCACAACCGCCCGGTGAAAATAATCAACCAAGTTTTTATTAATAAATTGTTTCAAAAACAATATTTAAAAGACAGATAAAAAATAAATACATTTTCCATTTAATAAATTTTTGATGTAAATCAGCGCCATTTCAGCACGATTCTAGAGGTCGAGGAAGGAAGAACGGCGGGGAATGAGGGAAATCTATAACGAGTAATAAATATATATTATTTTAAAAATATATATATAGATGATTACTGTCTCCATTAAAAGTAAATAGAAAAGATATATGAATATTTAAATGTCTTAGTCATTTCAGCATAATCTGTTGCCCTACCTGTGCTCCTCTCTGTTTCATCGCTTCTCGAAGATGACCGAATTGCCATTCGAGGAAATTAACCAGCTCGAAGATTCACTGAAGCTTCTTAAAGAACACTTTGATGCCTTCCGAAACCACGAAGAGTCAAAGGTTGCGAAAGAAACTGGAAGCATGAAATGGATTTGGATTTCCAGGGGGAGGGGTTTGGCGGGGAAGAGCGAAAACAAATCATCGCCTCTATCATTCTTCTCTTCCAGTTGGCTCATGATCTCTGGCTGGCCATTCGGCCATTCTTCGCCAGTGTCAACTTTGACAACGCCGCTGTGATGGGAGCCTTCCTCCGATTTGCAACGGAACAGGCCCGTTCATGGATTGTTAATATGTCTCTCTCCCTCTCATTTTCTCACTATCTCTAGAATGACTTCGCGAAATCTTTCGCGAAGTCGCTGCTCTCTGACATCTGGCACGGATCTTCATTGTCAATTCCATCCAGAACAATCACGACTGCACCACCGGGTCATTTAGTTGAAATATGTTTTCGTTTCTTCCCTAGGGGGTACTCTTTGTGCTCTCCTCATTGAGATCCATTGAGATAAAAAGGGAGGGGATGAGAGTGCCTGGGATGGATGGAACAGGTAGAAGATGACAGCCTCGTTCATATTACAGATGCATTGTTGTTTCTCTTCTCCTCTTGCTGCGAGACAATCCTGGCCCTGTCTTCTCCATCGAAAATGGATTCCCTCACCTTCTCATCGATGCCGTCAGCAAGCGACTCTTGCAGGGCCGTCTCCGTTGGCCGAGGAGCGACGTAAACTCGCCCTACTTTTCCAGCTCCTCACATTCCTACAGTATACCAGATTCAACTGTAGCCCCACCAAAATCCTTCTTATTTTCACATAAGCCTATAACTCATGTCTTACGTCGCCATTACTGACGTAATCTTTGGTATTGGGCACATTTCATCGAAGCCATTCAGGAGGAGCACCTTTGTTGCGATTGCCCTTTCGTTTGCTTCTGCAAATGCTTGCTCAGCCGCTGCGCTGAGATTCTCGTGCAACTCGCTGAGACGGCGAACGCTATCGGCAAATTCGTAAAGGTTCTGAAGTATATATGGGCATATATTCATATTGAAATTCTAAGAAGCACACTTAATCTACTTTTGGCGCGTATTCCAAAGTTCAATGGCCGAGTAGGAGGCAGTGCTGCCTCGTCTCATGGACGCGACCGTTCTCCGCTTCGAGCGCATGGCCGAAATGCCGTTTTGCTTGCGCGAAGACGTCGACGCGGCACTCTCCATCATCCACTACCACTTCCGCAGCAACTCGCAAGACAATGGATACGAGAAGGTTTGCGGTGCACAGGAAAACTAGTTTAAAATAATTAATTGATTAATTAAATAAGGTTGTGCGATTATGGCTCTAAACATTAACAATTCAACTAAATAAATGTATGAACAGGTCACCTCCGCCGTACGCAGGGGTATCTACGGATGTATCGAGTCGAACTCGCCGCACGATGAACATCTTCTGACACTCGTGTCGCTCGTCCGATACGCTGCCGACTTTACCGACGGCAATCGGGTTACCGTTTCTTTCCGAAGAACCGAAAGAGGTGTGATGAGTAATCTGGAATTTGCAGCGTGACAACGAAACTCGCTTCGCACGCCACCTCGTCGGCGCTGTCCTTTCGGACTCCAAGATCACATGCTTCTTCTCCGAGGTGCTCATCCGCGAGCGATCCTGCGTTGCTGCGTGCGTTCACTGCTCGAACATTCTGGAAGCAATTAGTGGATGATTTTTGATTGCACCAAAAAGCAGATCGTTGCACCTTTTCAACACAGAATAACCAGATCAAAGTGCAATCGTTCATTACTTTCAGAACTGTAATTTGCTAGGGTCCGTAGATTTTTGTGCTTTCCTCTAAGCATCACCAGCATATATGTACATACATACATATCTACTAGTCTTAAAAAACCTCAATATTGCCTCGTTAATAATGTTTAAAAAAAACAAGAATTTTTCCTGTTATATATTTGTGCTGTTACATTGAAATATTAATTTCATATACGATTGATAAACTAAAAATAGATGCATCGCGGACAGTCTCTCGGATGTCTTCGGCTATCTCTCTGGCTCTCGCTGGAGCAGGGACTTCTTCATTGCCCAGAACTGGCACATGACCCTGGTCAATAGCATCCTCGCGCGTCTGCGGCGAGTGGTCAAGAATGCAGAGCCTTGTGTTCGTTGCCGGGGCAATTGTAACCGTAGCCAATATAGTTACGGTAACAATTTAACTGGAGATTAATTTGAATATTCAGTCAATGTTGTCGGACGACAACGAGCCCGAATGCGAGTGTTCATCTTTCGTCCGTATCTGCCTGCATACTCTCGAACGTCTCGTAACTTCCTCCTCTATAGGCGATTTCAGTGACGTCAGTCAACCTCTCCTCTCTCACTTCTTATTCCGATCATGTCGACGTGGTCAATATAGCTCAACTGATAAAAATGCGCAAATAAAAGAAGAATACGCTTCTTTGAGCACGCCGATCTGGTGGAGGTCGTCCGCCACGCGGTCTTCTCCTCTTGCTTCAGTTGGAACGGGAACGCAGAATGGGAAAAGGAGGACGCCGCGAGCCTCTTCATGAGCCTTTTGGAGAAGGGCGAACGTCAAGGAAGCATGGAAACGCTACTCGAAAACGGCTCGTATTTGGCTCGCACTATCTTCTCTTCTCTATTTACACAACAAGAGAAGCAGACAACAGAGAAAGAGGCGATTGAGGAGGAGCGATAGGGAGTGAGAGAGGGTAATAGAGAGTAAAGTAGAGAAAAGAAAGAAAGATGGATAGTGAAAAATTTCAACGAGTCTTGGAGCTACCCGCGAGTCGCCCCTCACAAGAAAGTTACTTCTTTTCTGCAGGCGTGCTACTGGCATTGCTGGAGATGGACCCTGACCCCTTTCTCTCCCCCCCGCGAGCGCTCGCTCCTTGACCGGATCCTCCAGGAGTTCCCTGGATGGGCTTCGAAGATCACCAGCCTCTTCGACCCGTCTTCCAACATCCACCAGCTCGCCGCTCCTCATGCGTACGGGACACTCACACTCTCTCTCCCTACTTCCCAATACTCTACTAAGTTATTCAACGTCCTTGAACCCTTGAATCGTTTGATCTAACTTAAGGCTAAAATCACGCTAAAATCACGATAGAAGTGTTTAATTGCTAAAGCAATCTGCTTAAAGCTGTCATTCTAAAACATCATTTTTAAGAACCCCTCCGCTTGTGAAGTCGCTGATGTTTGACCACCGCACCGTTGCGGGAGAGTCTGTCTCCTTGGAGTGTGAAGTTAGAAAATCTTCCTAACAGAGAGATTTTGAGTCCATTCATCTCTTCCTCATTTACTTATTTTGTCTTTATGTTTCGAAATAACACATTTGCTGTTTGCAGAGTGAAGTAACGGCAACGGAGGACAGCGCCATCTGCATCCAAGCAGCTTCCGGTTAGCTCGCGGAAATTTCAAGACGTTTGCTCATATATTGAGGAGCATTTTCTCTGGGGATCATTCTTCGTAACTCTATTATACCCCTTTTGGACCTTCAATTCGGCGGGAAAACATTCTTTTTTTTTCTCTACTTTTTAGCCGCCGTGACTATGCACTTAAAATGTTCCCTCAGACTCGCCCTCGCTGGCCGCGGCTTCCTCGCCTCGCGCGACAGCCTCTCCTCGCGCACTAGCCTCGTCCTCGCCTCGCGCGCCCGCCACGGCCTCCCCTCGCGCGCCTGCCTTCCCCGATGGACTCTTCTCTCTGCCGACGCTCGTTCTCTCTCTCATCACGTCATTCCTTTCCCTCCCTGACCTCTCTTCACTCGCCTTCTCTTGCCGCGCTGCCTATGAGGTTATGCTTTTATGACATCATCGTTTTTACTCGCAAGCCTAATTTGGCTAGCAATTTTAACTGAAATCTTGTTACGCTTTTAGCTCTTTTTATGAATCTGTCAAAAATTATTTAATATAAGTAATGCATATAAAAACTATTTTTTTAAATTAAAAAAACTACTTATATTTATTTTTGAAAAGCTTGCAGTTGGTAATACGTCAGCTTCGCTCGATCACCGTGCTCTCTCTCCCCCTGCTTCGCCACCTCCTTCCCTCCGCCCCCCGCACTGCCCACACTCTCCGAAGCGTGCAGGCTGCCTGGTCCAAGGTGCAGCAAGTCTTGAGTCCCGCCGCGATCCGTCAAGTCGATTTCGGAGGCATCGACACCTTTGATGGCGGCCAACTTCAGAAGCTCTTCGCGGTCAGCAATTTTGTCTTCTTCTCCTTTTGACAAGCGAGAAGTGCAAAGATTGGGATAATTATTATAGTTATCATTTAATAATCGTTCTATTTGAATAAATTTAATTTGATTTAATTTTAAGTGTTGTCATCAATAAAGAGCTAATATTTATCATTCATTTTTTTCTCATTTAAAGTCGATTGATGGATCATTTCGTTGAGGAGCCATTCACGGCCGTGGAGACGCTCTCCCTGAAGGGAGTCGTCATCACGCAGGACACGTGGGCGACTCTCGGAGCAATCTTCCCGAATGTCCGTCGAGTCTCCGTCTCTCCCAACCTCGCGCACGGGCTGTCAGTTCTTAAGAATTAATCATGATGTAATCAGAAGGACATAATTATACAATAATAACTAATAGTAGTTTTGTGAATTAATAGATAATAGAGATTGTTGGTTCAAGTGAATTGAAGGACTCTAATAGTTGTTCTTCCATGTGAACATCGTTTCATCCAACCAAAAATATATTACTTTGAAGGGACAGCCCCGGACAGCTGCTGAGCACGGAAGATTTGAAGGAGAAGGGTCAGCGAGTGGAGGGGAAGGAGTTCAACTGCCTCCTCCTGACTCTCATCGGCACGTTCAAACAGCTCGAGTACAGCGAGCTCGCGTCTGCTTAGAATGAGGTCTTTAATAATAACTTCTTTTTCTGCAATTTTTTCGGCTCTATCTAAAAGAAAGGACCGACCGAAAGATAAAATAAACGCCTCTTTTAACTGCTTTTTTTGGTCTAGTATGACTGACGGCACGCATCAAATGATTGAAGCAAACTGGGGGCACTCAAGTTATGCCCATTTAATTTTTCGGCCCGATAGAGCCTTTTATTCTGATGAACATAAGTTATAAGAAAATATTATTACTATTCCAAACTCTAGTTTCATCTAGTCTCGAGGACAGTTTTATCTTATTAATTTAGTGCCTTGTCTACCATGCCATGCAGTGATCGCGCCTTTCTCGCCAAGCCTCTTCTTGCTTCTCTCATTCAAAACTTTTACGGAATCTCCTAGAATAAAAACAATTCGTACATGGCAAATACACACCACACAAAATCTAGACGATGAGCAAGTCGCTTTGCAAGGGTGAGAATGCCATTAAAAATCAATATCAGCACTACATAAAACGTTTCTGTGTTCTGAGTTCGAGAAGAGCAACTTTCCAGGGCCCAGGGCCGGGCCGGGCCGGGCCCAAAAAAAGTTGCTCCGGCTCGCATTCCCGATTGGGCCCGATAAGCACACAATGTCGTCCAGTCAGCTGGTGGCATTGTTAAGTGCAAAACTTTCTTCATTTGTTTATTTTCCCCCCTAAAAGTCTTTCTTCTATACATTAAAAAAATGTTCGTAGCACGAGCATAAAAATTTTGAATTTCAAAACACATTGTAACTCATTGGATTTTTTCCCCCAGAATTTTTGAAAATCGGGCTCAAACGGGCCCACGGGCCGGGCCGGGCCCAAAATTCTAGGGCCATAAATTTCCGGCCGAACCGGGCCGAGACTTAGCGCCCGACGGGCCGGGCTGGCCCAAACATTTTGGCCCATTTACGCCTCTGGCCACGCCTACATTCCATGCAGACATCTACGGGCTGATGAGCTTTTCGGCTACAACAATAAGGCTAAATTGCTTTCAAACTTTAATATCTGGCAATTCGTACCTTTTCACGCTTTTCTGTAAATTCTCATTGTCTTTTCGAAGACTTTTCGCAGTCATCATTAATTAAAAATGAGCAGAACTTTCCCTCATCCTTTCCAGATGATCATTCCTATGCTCTATCTCAACGTGACAGCACCCGTCGCCGCATGGCCTCTTTTCACCTTCAGTAAAAAAAATTTTGTTCCGAAATTGGAGGGAAGTTCAAAAATTAATTAATTAATTTTTTTAATTTCCCCAATTTCCGTCTCTATATCACGCCCCTTAGGCTGCTGTACGCGGCCGAAGTCGCCGTTGTGCTCTCGCCACGGAACGCGCACCTCTTCCGCTCTTCCCACCATCTCCTCACTTTTTTTTCTTTTTACCCGCGTCATCAAATATTTATTTAAGTCCATGGGCATCACGTAATTAATTCCGTCTGCTTCATTGCATTCATCAGTAAGAAGCTCCTTTTGTCGGCATATTACTGTGTCTTACTCCTTTTCCAACTATTTTGTGTGCAATAAAGGAAAAAAACCTTTTTCTTTTTGAATTCTCAAGTAAACGAGATACTTGAACGAAACTTGAGCGAGCAGCACGAGAGTGAATAAGACGCTTCGAATGCGGCTGCCCCGTGCCAGCTGCGTTAGCCTCTGGCTCATCTTGCTCCAGAATATCTTACGCTAAAACATTTAATGTTTTTATCACTCGTCTTTCGATCACCTTCTGCCTCTTTGACAGAAGAAGAGGACAGAAAGAACAGGCAGTCGTACACTTCTATTACAAATTATGGAATTCGTTCTCATCTTTCTGCATTTATTCTACTTTTCTTGCCTGCCGTTCTATAATCTTAAATGCAATAGAAAGCTGCATCTTTAATGCGGTAGGAATTGAATTTTTTGTTGCATTTCACTGAGTGCTTTTGACCTTTGCCCGTTGGGCTATGCAAGTATAATTCTGCTCAGTTTCCCATTGTCATCTCTTTGTGAGTGGTCGCCTTTTTTGCTGCTCGTTCGTTTCATTTCTTTTGTCCTCAATAATTGTTAGAGAAATATTATTGTATTATGAGAATGTTTTAGATGAAGCTTTGGAAGTATTTCGGTACGCCTACCCAAGACCCCAAAATTTCTTTTTGGCAAGAATCCTCCATGGGTTTGATGCGGGGAATTCAAACTTGCGGGGGTTTTTTTTTTAGCTCGGGGACGAGTGTTGCGTCAATCTTGACAAGAGATCCGGTTCCCGCCGATCACTGGAGAACAGTTCTTGACGTACTCTGCGTACATGTTCTTGATCTACTGCCAATTTGTTGCATGTTTGCTTTTAACGTAAAATGCTACAACGAAGAGGACATGTCCTGCAGGAAATTAGATTGAAATGCATATAAGCTATCTATTAAATAATTTTCTGAATTGCTTGAAGAAGTAGAGCACAAAATAGACATGTATATCATTTTTTGAGATATTCCCTTAATAAATTCCAAAACGAAACAAGAATTTGTTCACATGCCCAAGGTTTCCCTTTTTGTCAAGAAGTTGAAAGGTTGCCTCATTGACATGTTATGTATTGAGGGTGCCAGAATTATATTTAGTACTCTGTTTTTTTTGTATTAGAATTTTGATTAAACGCAAGAGAACGATCGAAGCAATTGGATTTTTTAAATGTTTATATAAAAAAATAATAATGTAGTAATTAACAAGTAAAAAGTATAAAAATAGTGAACGAAATAAATGTCACCATGGAATTTTTTTGAACGCTACGCGCTAGTGTGAAAAGTGGCTGCGTCAGGTTTGGCGCCGGTTCTTTCGGGCGCTGCGTCCGGCTTCGAAGACGTTCGCCGCTCGGCCACGAAGCGGACTCTTGAGCGTGGATGGATGCCGCTGGAGTGGAGAAATCTTTTCTTTCTTTCTTTCTCACTCTCTTTCTCTCTCTATCTCTTACTCTCACTCTCTATCTCTTTCTCTCTCACTCTCTCTCTTTCTCTCTCTCTCACTCTTTCTCTCTCTCTCTCTCTCTTTTAATATTTCTAATCAAAATTTTTTCTTAATGTTTTTGTCTAAAAGTAACAAAAACTCGATCTTGAATTCGCGTATTTTGCCTAGCTGAAGGATTAGAGATCATCTGAACTGAGACAGACGCGACTGCAAAATGTTGAGGAAAATTGAAATGCATATGTTACGACTGAGTTTCGCGCTCCTCTAATGACTTTGAGTTTTGTATCAAAAGTAATTATTTTAAGCGATAATAACACGGCTGCCAACAGCCGCCGTCGATACGAGGGAGTCGTCGCGAGGATCGAAGCCGAATTGAGTAGCGCGTGGAAGGTCATCATGCACATGGCGAGAGCGGCGATGTCTGGGAGGGGTATTTAAAAAAATCAATAATCGATGAAAAGAGGCTATACAAATGTAGGAGAGGGAAAAGATAGTGTGCTTTTAGTGTGGGATATATGTAGTGTGGAGTTAAGAATTGCAATTGTAAAAAAAATTAAACAGTTTGAAAAAAACACGTCACAATGCGATATAAAAGGGTTAAAAAGAAATATTCCTATGTATATATTTTTTATACCTCGATTAATGTTATCGGAGTAAACCGCGACGACGCCGATGACAATCGGAAGGACGAGGCTGATCGACGGGACGGTTATCTACGAGCAATTATGTAGGAAAATTGATAAATCAACTAATCACCTCTAAAAACTGATTCAGATGTTGTTCGTTCGTCGTCTACATACAAATATAGGAAAACGACTTGGCATATAAAACTGACGGAGAATTAATATCCTTGTTGTGCATGCATCAAATTCTAAATTTATTTTGAAGCTACGGGATTCAAAATTACGTTTTCGTAATAATCTAATTATAAGGTGTAACCACTTGAATACTGATAGCGTAGACGGCTTGCCGAAGCATTCGATGTGTACCTGAAGATGAGGACGCGTTCAGTGAAGTTGCCGTCAGCATAAACAGCGCGTGCCAAACGACAGCGAAGAGGGCGGAGCTTATTAATTAAATAATTAGTCAATCAATCAATGCAATCCAATAAATAGATCGATAATTCATTCCAAAAGTATACAAATTAAGCTTACTTTGTCAAGGGCGACAATTCGTTAAATAACAAACATTACCTATTTTTAAAATATATTTTAAATAATATAAATGTTTTTTAGTCTATTTTTATAATTATTGAAATATTATTTTAGCCACTAACACAGAGAGCCCGCCGAATGCGATGGACACGACGAGAATTGCCGCGGTCGCCGGAGTCGTCGTGATGCAGACAAAGGGAAGATGGCCATAGACACTCGAGTGGATCGCGTGCTCCATCTGGAAAAATGAGGCTTATTATTTGCATATTTACTTATTTTTCCTGTCAATAAAAGCTAAGGAGAGAACTAATATGCTTTTTATTAATGATTCATTAATTAATTATTGTAATTAATGATACCTCTTCATTTCGCGGTCTGTTCGAGAGCACGTAATGCGACGTGGCGATCGTGGCCAGCATCAAGACGCCGAAGGCAGTGACTGCGACGCGAAACGCGACGCGCGAGAGGCACACGCTACTCGCCGGCGGCAGGCAACGCTGGTGGCGGAGCAGAACACAGATCCAGTACGTCAGATTGACCGAGCCGAGCAGCACGAGCGAGACCTCCTTGAAAAGAATGCTCTCTTTCTCTTCCTCCATTTGCTCTCTCTCTCTATTGCTCTCTCCCTCTCTCTTTCTCTTTCTCTCTTCCTCCTGTCGCTCTCCTCAATCTCTCTCACTCTTTTTCTCCTCTTCCTCCCCTCTCTCAACTCCAACATTTAGACTCACAATCAGCCATACTATGTCAGTCCATTGAAATAATAAAATCTTACCAAGAGACTATAAAGATAAAGAGTATAGTTTTTGAGGATATGTTTGTGTTTGTAAATGTTGGAATTAACAGTTTAAAAAATTAATTAATTAATTAATGACCAAACCATTGCAACTTGAGGCGTCACCATCGTGTAATGGTTAGCCAGGCTGAAGAAGACCATTCGTGGAGCATCGAAGAGAGGAAGGAAGCATACGGTGCAGAAGGCGTTCATCAGTATGCAGAGAACCTAATTATGACGGAGAAAAAAGTACTGTAATTTTTTTTACAAATTTAATGGTTAAGTAACGTTAAAAATCTACGTAAATATGTATATATATTTTCTAAATTACTTTTAAATGTTTTTTTTAAATTGTAAGTGTTCTCACCTGCATAGCTGCGAGAGCCTTTCGATACGTTTTCCCGCGCTTTTCTCGGTCACTGACGATGAGCCAGAGAACGATGAGGTTGAACGGAGTTTGCGAGGTCGAGCTGCTGTAGAAGACGAGCGGAATCGCCTCAGGAACCAGGCGTGAAAAGGCGGGAAAAGAGAGATTTGAAGAGAAGGATGGCGTCATCACTGCACGAAAACACTGAATAACTTAAAGGAGCTGTCGCATCTGACTTAGATGTAGGCACTCTCTCATTATCGCATGCTATTTCGCCAGTTGTACAATGGACTTACGAGCGCGTATGAGAATGCGAAGGGCGCTGCAATTTGAAACCTTGCACTTCGGATGTCGCGCTCCTTGAAATGGTAAATGTTCATAGCAGTCATACTTTAACTAACATAATTTGTATAAATTTATTCTGGGAAGTATTTCTTTAAAGAAACACTTGACAATTACGTACAACATATTTAATGCTCAGGATCAATGCTTTTGGCGACCTTTGAACAGGAATGAAAGGTGCAGGACTTAGTATTCAAAAGTAAAAAAAAACACATAAAGGAGTTTGTATGCTAGAACTTAAAGTCACAAGAGAAAAAGCTTGCGAGTGAAAGAGGTGAGAAAGTCGGAGAGGAAAAAGCGAGATAAAAAAGGAACGTGTGAGTTGCAAGATGAAGGCATTTACGTTCAGGGATCGTTGTAAGAGTTCGAGAAAAATGATCAAGATTACTTACTAATTAATTATTTTCATAGTTTGACTCGCCTGGATGGAATAAGCATGATTTGGCGCTGACCATGAGCTTATTTTTTTACCTGTTAATACCTTTGTTTTTTCATGACAATAAAGTATGCAATCGTTATCCTTAGTGACAAAAGAATTGAACGAAAATCGCAAACAAAACGCATTCGGGCAAGAATGGTGGATAAATTTTTCTCTTGTTCATGGAAGGGATATTATCGCAGAATATAGAATAAAAGGTCCGAGTGAACTTGCTAAGGGTAAATGGGGACATATGTAAGTGCAAAAACATGCTTAATATTCTGGAGAGATGGCCGAGACAAAGGAATTCTGGAAAACTCGTTATCAATCTTGTAACTCTGCTAGACGATGAGGTTTAGTTACTGGCTGCCACATTCATGAAGATTGTTTACGCGGCGCCTATTAAAATAACTACATTTCAATAATAAAAACGTTATTCACTCCACATGGATGAACGCTATTTGTACTGTAATTCTGAGCCGATATCCGAGTTCTATGGACTAACAGTATGCGTGCCAAAATATCAGCATTTTCTATTACTACTATAGAACGATTTCCTGCGCTCGCTCAATTATTATTTTCTTGCATATTCTCTCATATATATTTTATATCCACATTTATTCTCCTTTCATTTCCAGGGAAATTGTCAGATTCCGGCCGACCGTTCATAAATGAATAACGTGTCCCAGCAGGTAATTCATTCTCCCATTCTCTAGCCATATAATTAGCTTGTTTGTGTGAAGTTGAGTAGTACGAAGTAATAGAGAATAAAGAAGTACCAGCGGTCTGAGGCCATTTATATTGTATTATGACGCTGCTTCTCTCTCTCTCTCTCTTCCTCCTTCTCTCAATCTCTTTCTCACTCCCTCTATTTCTCTTTCTCACTTTCGCTCTCTCCCTCTCTTTCTTTATCTCTCTTACTCTTATCCTTTTCATCACTACCCGAAAGTTGTCTTTACCCAAAATGCAGACACAAATCAGCATATGAAATATCAAAGCAAGTGACATGGACATTGCCCCGCTGCAATCACCCCGTCTTTTTTCAGCGAACTCCTGATCACCGTGAGAGACACATTTTAAAAGAAAGACGACGGAAAAAATTTAACGTTCATTTTAAGAGAAAATAATCATAGTGGTAAAGGCTGTAGAAAACTACATGTGAACGCTGGTATTTGAGCATGAGCATGTCAAAGTTGATTAAGAATATATGTACATATATTCCACCAGGAAGCATGATTTGTGATTTGTGACAAGACGTTGCCTGAGTGATGTTCTGCTGAATCACCAAACAGCGGATATTGTCTCGTGCATATTCTAAACAACTTTAAAAAGTGACCAACTCAATAATTCATAGTACTGTATTTGGCTGCGCAATTACAGGGGTGATCTTTGAAGGTTTCGATTAAGAAAATATGATTATTTTCGAATTCATTAGTTGAAACTAAGTTATGTCGTCACATCAGAGTGAAGTGGGTATTTTTTAATTCTGTTTTTATTATTATTGAGTGTTACAAGCTTCAAACACATTTTATCATCCGAAAGGTAAGGCACCAAAATTCAGTTTCATGTAAAGCAAAAATGAGGATGAATTATTTGTGGCAAGTGGATACGAAAATAAAAATAAAAAAAAGAACAATTCGAATTTCTCTCGGGACTCACGGGACGTATTCTTGAGAACGAGCGATGACGTTAAAGTGTATACGAAATTCTGAGTCCAAACATAAATAATACATAAAATAATAGAGAAAAATCTAGAGTAGAGCAACGAGAGTGGAAAAAGACTCATCTTTTCTGTTGAACTAAAAAGGTGCTCGCTAGAAGATCAATTTATTTTTCCGAGTTGTTGAGACGCCCAATAATACAATGATGAAATGAGAAGAAGTTTAGGTACGAGATGAGTGCTTATACAAGAGAATAAATTAGTGTAAATATGGTCAGAGCACTTCAGCGTGATCTTGAACGAAAAGGTAGTATTTTTAAGATTAGTAATATTGTCGCCGGACTGTTCTCAACCGTCGTTTTGGATATATACATACATACATTTAATCGAAAAAACAAAAAACTCAAGCGAGAATTCGAGATTTCTCCCCTGACACGACAGCGAGCGATTTAGAGAGGTCGGGTCGAAATGGTCGGGAAAATTGAAGTCGCTTACGATTGAGTTTAGCAGTGCTCCTTTAAGAAAACTTTTACTTATAAGTATATTATACGTTAACTTGTTTAAATCTTAAAAAGAAGTAAGAAGAATTAATTAATTACATTTTCATCGGGCAAAAAGTGCCGGGAGCTTGTCTGCAAGTGCGCGCATGGTAGCGAGAGGTGATAGTGAAGTGGTCGCTGCGGCGGCGGGGGCAAGGGCCGGCTGCGAAATGGAAAGGGGGAAAAGGCAGGAGGGGGAAGAAGCCGCCGGGCAACCGGAGGGAGACGCCGCCGCCGCGGCCATGATGGCCGAGTAGTCAATCGAAGCGCGTGGCGTCGACGAAGGCGTCGGCGAGCACAACACGTTGCCAGAGCCGAAGATACGCACGGCAGAGCGGATCGAGAGCGAGGAGTCGTCTTGCTGAATAGTGTAAACAAATTTGTTTACTTACATCAAACTGGATAGTAAACAAATTTGTTTACTTATATCAAAGGTGATAGATATGATGCGACGACAATTGGACATTGCAAGAAGCCTAGGCAGAATATACTGGACATCATATTAGAGGAAAGTGGAAGACAACTTTTTTTATTAACTTTTTGTTCTCTAATACATCAATACATCTTAAAATTAGGAAAGACATATAAATTGTCCCAAGAGAAAGTATAAGATGGAATTTCTTTTAAAAAAAATTAATTAAATAATTGCTTAATTACTTAATTAATTAATTGTCTTACTGTCCCGAGGCCGACCGCCGCGCCGCCGACGAGCCGCGACGCGGCGCAGCGCGAAGTCTGTCAACGAGCGCGGCAACCAGCAGGGTCCATGCGCGGCAGGCCTCAGGGAAAACGCGGACGCAGTCCTGGAAGAGAGAATGAGCTAGAGAAGAAAGAGAGAGGAGAGAGAGAAGAGAGAGAGAGAGAGAGGGAAAAGTGAGATAGAAAGAGATACAGAGATAGAGAAAGCGTGAGTGAGAGAGTGAGAGAGAGAACGAGTGAGATGAGAGAGAGAGAAAGAAAGTGAGAGATCCCAAGATGCTGACAATGGGTGGTACATCTACTTGAAATGCTTATCACACGCAGTAATATAACCGTACTGACAATGAGCAATATTTTTTCAATTGCAATCTCACCTGAACCACTACCGTATCCACAAAGTACTCGCCGACTTTCTCCCAGTGAGACGACTTGAAGCCGTACTGCTTGAGGTACGCGTGGTTGCGGCCTGCAAAGAAAATATGTATTTTCATGAGCAGATAGCACATTTATGTACATAAGTGAAACTAAATATAATGGTGGATATATTTCTTTGTGGTTACCCTTATTTTTTATACATGTCAATGATAGCACAATTATTGACTAGCGGACCAATCTTCAAGACACTATAATAAATGACTCTTCTGACCAATCTTGTCAATATGCGCGAACATCTCGCTCGGCTCGTCATCCAGATGCTGCACGGTTTGTGAGACGAGCGACACGAAAAAGTGGGTATGATCTCTGGAAATTTGCTTTTTCTTCTTCTTCTTCTTTTCTCTTTTGATTAATGAAATATTATCTTACATTATTTTACATTCTCAAATAGACCAGAAGATATCAGTGAGCGATTGTAGATAACTAGGAGCAAATGGTGACCAAAAAAGTCATGCGAGATTTCAAATTGCCGTTTGACTTGACACTCTTATTCGAGCGTGTGCTATTTTCACGAAATAGCAAGCAGGAATGAGAGATTGGCCTACTTCCAGAGTGAACGCGCGGGAAATTCAAACGTGAATAAATTATTTTTCCTCTTTAAAAATATAAAATTGGCAAATTGCCAGTACCGGAGAGTCGCAATCGAGTTGTTCGAGCGACGCCGTTCGCATCGCTCGTTCATCGAATCCACGAACGCGGCGCGGTAGAAGATCTCACGGATGTTACGATCTTTCTGCAAATTAAAGGGAGAACTTTAATTAATTAAAGATAATTAATTAATTAATTAATTAAGGAAACTCAGTTTTCCTGCCCCTGCCAGTCCCTTCTTTCTAAATCACACTGCGGTCTCGCTCTTGTGTCGGGCAAAAAGGCTTGCATTTTTGGCTCCGTTAATATTTTACTACTATAAAATATTTTAAATAAAAATCATAGAAAAAATACATAAGCATCCTCCCCCCACACCCCATTATTCTCCGTGCAGCTTTTTCTTCTGCTGCAAAGCTGTTGCTGTTGTCGAAAAGCCTACTTCCGCGCTCTTATCCGCCCGCATGTTGCAGAGCAGTCCCTTGAGGCCACTTTTACTCCTACAACTCCGGCTAAGACACGTGATTGAAGAATGAGCAACCCTCTATTGCTCATGCTCTCTCGGTCGTTTTCGGTGCTCTTGAGTAAGGGTCAATTCCCGAGAATATACGAGAATCATCTTGACGAGACTCTACTCTCAGCTTGCCCCCCCCCCATAACTCGCTTAGTTTCCTTAGCTGCTGCACTCTTTTCCCTTCTTCTTTTCTTTCCTCGTTTTACTCCTTCTCTTTCTCACCAGTTTTCCACTACATCTTTAGTTGCATGAGTGAAATGCCTCAAGTACCATCAATAAGAATGAGAGAAGCGCACTATAAACATCAATAATCTTGTGCCTTTTTCTGTTTCCCTCCACTGACCCCGGCTTTTTAATGCTGCAATTTCCAAGCTTTTGCTATTCATAGTTTTACCTCAGTAAACTTTTTTCTTTTAAGAAAATAACCGAATTATTTTTTATTATGCCACTCCGATTGATAGGGTATATCTCTTTCTTTCTCTCTCTCTACTACTCGCCCTGACTACCTGCACTTACTCTGCATCTCTCGCTCTCTCTCTCTATTTCCTTCTCTCTCTCTCTCTGCCTCACTTTCTCTCTTTCACTTTCTCTCTCTCTCTCTCTCCACCAACACTGTCCAGCTTCTCCCAGACTCTCTCGACGAGCGCAACGATGCCCTTGCAGTTGGAGCGTGGCGGCTCGCACAGACGCGACCATGTCGCCTTGAGCGCGCGGATATGCGACGGCTTCATGTTCCACGAGAGGGCCTAGGCCGGGATTTAGGAATGCAATGTTAGGATTCGAAATGTAATTAAAATTTAGAAGAAAAAATATTGAACATTATCTTTAAAAAAATGCAGCAATAAGATCGAAGAAATTTTTTTAATTCAGAACATTCATATTTTGAATATAAAGCAAAGCAAAATAGGAAGAATGAAATTTAGACCAAAAAAAAAATTATAATAAAAAAACAACTTACAAGAGTGATGACTTTGAGTGCGGGCACACTGCCGCTTCGCTTCCTCAGCTGATGCGGCAGCTCGGGGATGGCGAGCGCGTTCGAAGCGGAGGGGGAGGCGGAAGACGAGGCGGACGGGCACGTGGCGGTGTTTCCGTTCGTCTTTGATGTCGCCGCCTTGATGTCGCCGCCGCGTCGCCACCGCCGCCGCTGTCCTTGTCGCCATTGTTGTTGCTCGCCGGCGTCACGGACACGGTGATGCCCGAAGAGGAAGAGGCGCGCTGTACAATGAAAAGAAGAAGGATTTTAAGGGCACAAGAAACTCTCTCGTCTCCTAAAATCACATGCTCTCTCTCTCTCTCGCCCTTGATCAGGCAAACAGGTGCGAATTCAAACATGGGTTTTCGAATGCTTGAATTTAAATTAACTTTTTTCAACAATGCACAAGCTCCTTCCTCTTCGCCGCTCCCCTTCTCTTCCACACTCCAATCATTCTCACACCGATAAGCCTTTCTTTTTAGAATACCGTCGCCAGTACCATTGGTTTCATTCGGTTTCTAGTATGCAGTCAATTTGAAAAGGAATTCAACTTCTAATGTATACTATACTGGACATAAATAGAATCGCCTTTCCTAACAGCTTCGATTGTGCCTTCCTAGTTACACAAAGGAAATTTATTACTTTAGCTCCCGATTAATCATCAAAATGTTTACTGAGCCGGATAGAAATAATGTTCCTTTTTTTAACCCCTTTAAACCTTGGCCGAGAAGATAAGCCATCTTTTTTTCTCCATATTCCCAAAGGGACCACGTGGCGCCTCGGGCGATTTATCACTAAATTCCATCTCCTTCTCCACCCTCGACGTCTCCTCTAATTGTTGGATTCGTAACTGTTATTTCCTCACTTCTACTCTGTGTCTCATCTTCCTTTTCTCACAATCAGCCTTTCCCTCTTCTCAAGAACATTTGTGATGTGCCTTAAAAAAAGAAGGGATTGCTCACAAACAGATTTTTTTATGAGAGGCCTTTTTCTTGCTCCCTTACTCTTCGTCTCTCTCTCTCTCGCTCTCGCGCTCTCTCTCTCTCTCGCTCTTTCTCTCGCTCTCTCTTTCTTTCTCTCTCTCCCTCGCTCCTCCTCATCCTATTTTAAGCCTACTCACCCCCACACTTCTCGGTGTTTCCTTCCTGATTTCATGTTGTGTACTTGTTCTTGGGCTTCCTTTCCTTAAAAAAAAACCCGGGTGCTCTGCAAAAGGCAGCAGCAGCAAAGTGTTTCTCTTCCCTCCCACACACGCACATCTCCAAAAATGATTTGTGTGAAAGAAGAGAGGCTTTATAGATGAGCAAAGGGGGCTATCAACGACCGCCCTCTACTACTACTACGGGGAAAGGCCCTCGGCACCAATATACCCACTCACAATCAATCCCAGGCCATTTTTGGAGCTTCTATTTTCTTTTTCTGCAGAGCTGCAGAGCGAGCCATAACGACTGTTTCAAAGCCTTCATGTGCAAAACTATCATATGACCAAAAGACTGCAGCAAGAAAAAAGGATAAAGTTAGATCAGAAGAATGAAATAGAAGGAGAGGGAGAGAGAAAGAGAAAGAGATAAGGAGAGAGAGATAGAAACGGGAAGAGAAAGAGGAAAGGAAAGAGAGAGATAGAAAGAGATAGAGAGAGAGAGAGGGAGAGAGAGAGAGAGAGAGAGAGAAAATAGAGGGACAGAGAAAGAGACAAGGAAAGAGAGAGAGAGAAAGAGAGAGAGAGAGAGAGAGCGAGAGATAGAAAGGGAAAGAGACTAAGATTCTCGTTTGAAGTGCCGCCATTTTTTCTCAAGTAATGACCGCCTGCCAGTGCCAGCAGCTCGCTCGCTAGGTGGCATTAAGACTGGCCATAAATTGTCAGTCAATGGACAAATGGACCGAAACGTAGGCCACATTTAAAGATTCCTGCGGCTTTGAAATGGCATTCAACTTTTTCGTAATTAGTTGACAATTTGCTTAACAGTTTCCAGCTATTTTGTATCTCTGGCGAAACATTTCCCCTTCTTGGTCTAATTTCCTCCCTCATCTCTCTCCTTTCCCCCTTCTCTCTCTCTCCTCTCTCTCTCTCTTTTCCATCTCTCTCTCTCTCTCTACTCTCTATTCTCTCTCTCTACTCTCTATTCTCTCTCTCCTCCTCTCTCTCTCTCTTCTCTTTCTCTCTTCCCACTCTCTTTTCTCTCTCTCTTCTCTCTTTTTCTCTCTTTTTTTTCTCTCTCTCTCTCTCTTCTCTCTTCTCTCTCTCTCTCTCTCTCTTCTCTCTTCTCTCTTCTCTCTCTCTCCTCTCTCTCTCTATTCTCTCTCTTCTCTCTCTCTATTCTCTCTCTTCTCTCCCTCTTACCTTTGTGAGTGAAGTGGCCTTCTTCGTCGTCGGCGTCCTCTTCTTGTTGTAGTGCAGGCGATTGACGCGCGCTGCGCCCATCATGATTCTCCAGAAGACAAAGTCTGAAAAATGTGAAATATTTAAAGAAATAAAATAAATTTATTGTTATATTAATAACGTATATTATTTTATATTTAATAACTTATTATTCGCGAAGAATTCATTACAAGCAAGCAGGAAAGAGTAAAGAAAAGGGCAATTATACAACTTGCCGCAACCGCGTCTGTCACAGAGAATTAGACTAAATACATACGTGAGTAACTCAGAACTCTTCTCTCTTTCTCTCGTCTCTCTCTCTCTCTCTCTCGTCTCTCTCTTCTCGCTTTCTCTCGTCTCTCTCTCTCTTCTCTCTTTCTTTCTCTCTCTCGTCTCTCTCTCTCTTCTCTCTTCTCTCCTTCTTTCTCTCTCTCGTCTCTCTCTCTCTCTCTCTTCTCTCCTTCTTTCTCTCTCTCTCTCTCTCTATGAAACATCAAATCTTCAAACGTTTCTTGGAATAAGATGTCACCCGTTGTCTGGCAGCGACACGGACAAAGTTACTTAGGCAAAAATGAAAGTTGTTTTTTTCTCCTCCTCGTCTAATTTGACGAGTCCAGCTCACAGCGCACTGCTCATGGCAATTCCGTTGAAAGAGAACTTATACCGTGAAAAAAATGATCAAAATTTATGGCGGGAAAGTGGATAAAAACCATATTTGATGAGGAAGAAAAAAATATGAAGTTTCCTCTAGGATGCCACTCGCGTGGTGCAAACGAATGATTGGAGAAACGGTGACAACCGAGTTTGGCGGGCGGCCAATTCTGAGATGGACGGGAGGCTTCTTGTTACACAAGAAGAGGCCGGAGACGTTTCAGGACAACGCTTTTTATGGTTTCGGAAAAAATGTAGACATGAACGGAGAGAGAAGGAGAGTAAAGACAGAGAGAGGAGAGAAAGAGAGCGAGAGCGAGAGAGAGAGAGAGGTAGAGAGAGGGAGAGAGAAATAGAGGCAGAGAGAGAGAGAAATAGAGGCAGAGCGAGAGAGGGGAGAGAAGAGAGAGAGAGAGAGAGAGAGAGAGAGAGAGAGGGGGGGAGAGAAAGGGAGACAGAGAAGAGGGTGAGAGAGCGAGAGAAAGAGAGAAAGAGGAGTTAACAAAATGTGCAATGCACACGCAAAAGACGACGCATGTCCATTTTGGCCGGAAAGTGTGTGAAAAAGGGCGTGATAAGGCGGAAGATGGGAAGATGTCCCCGGGGAGCAGCCAGTGGAAGTGAGGGGGGAGGGTGAAACTGAGAAAAGAAGAAGAGGAGGAGGTGGACGGAGACGAGGGATGGATAGACTCCTTGGATTTATGAAGAAAAAATTCTAAAAAATAAAATAAAATATGTCTAAAACGCACTGGCGGGCTTTCCCTACGGGCCGTGCCTACAGGGCCGCTGATTCTGTGCAGGACATGTCTCATCGCATACACGAATACGGAGAGAATAATATGATGAATATTAAAGACGCATAAGATGCACAGGTAAAAAGTAGGAAGGAATATGTCACAAGATTTTATGGAAAGAAAATGAAACAATTAAGATGAAAACGTGTTTTTCATGTCAAAAAAGAAGGATAAAAAACAAATATAAACGCGAATGCGTCAATATAAACAAGCTGCACGGCCGTTATTGGCTCAAGCAGTTCAAGTGCTTGGGCAATGAGGCGGTGGGAAAAATCTGTGACGAAGCTACAACCGGAAAAAGAGAAGAGTGTAGTTGGCCATGAAATTCAATGAAGTCTAGCGGAAATAGGGAAAAGCAAAGAAGCAGAAAAACGGTAAGGAAAAGATGGGAGAAAAAACTGAGAGTTTTGCAACTTTTCAAAATAACACTTTCAAATCTCTCAAAATCTCAACAAGAATCAGCATGCAACTCTCTGGTTGACGTCACTAAGAGAACAGATTTGGACTACCGTAATGGTGTGTTTGGAGGAGAAAGACACGTGCCTGGATGAGGAGGAGAGAAGGTTGGCGAAAGCCGAGCAAAACAGACTCTTGCAAAAAATATCTTTTTGAGCGACTACCAGAGGTGGGAATGGGCCGGCCCGGCCCGGCCGGCCCGGCCCATTTTCCCAAGGCCCGGGCCGGGCCGGGCCGGGCCCAAGAAAAGTTGGGCCGGCCCGCAGGCCCGATTGGGCCCGATAAGCATACAATGTCGTCCAGTCAAGACGACTGGTGGCATTGATAAGTGCAAAACTTTCCTCATTTGTTCATTTTTCCCCCTGAAAGTCTTACTTCTATACATTAAAATGAATGTTCGTAGCACGAGCATGAAAAATTTCTGAATTTCAAAGCACATTGTAACTCGTTGGACTTTTTTCCCCAGAATTTTTTGAAAATCGGGCTCAAACGGGCCCACGGGCCGGGCCGGGCCGGGCCGGGCCCAAAATTCCAGGGCCCGGAAATTTCCGGCAGGGCCGGGTCGAGACTTAGGGCCCGATGGGCCGGGCTGGCCAAAAATTTTGGGCCCATTCCCACCTCTGGCGACTACAGAGGTCACCAAAGTTATAAGTTCAAGGCTAGCATTGTTCGCTTCGCACTTTTGAGTTATCCGCAGCGGGCTGTCTTTTGAAAGGAAAGTTTAGCGGGTGGGGGGGTGGGGTTGATAAGGATGATGTGTTTAGGAAAAGTGCAGAAAGATCACATGGACTTGGCAAAGGAGTAAAGGAAGACTCAACTTAATTTGCCCGCCGGCAAAAGAGAAGGAGGGAAATGCTGGACATTTCTGCTTCTCCTGCTCTCCCTGCTTCGCGCTGTTTTCAAAACCTTTCACTCCCGAGACCGTGGACTGAACGCAATTTCGCAAAAGGCTAACTTGGCCGTTTTCCAGTATTTTTTCTCTTACGGTTTCCTCCTCAGTCCTTAGCCATCCAGATCTCTATCATTCTCTCTCACTTTATGGCAGGTGCTCTCTATATCCCTCTCTCTCCCATTCTTTCTCTCTCTCTCTCTCTCTCTCTCTCTCTCTCTCTCTCTCTTTTTCTCTCTCTCTCTTTCTTCCTCTGTCTCTCTTTCTCTCTCTCTCTCTCTCTCTCTCTCTCTGTTCTAAATCTCACCGAACAGTCGACCACGTCGTTGACCACTTTAACAACTGAAGCAATCTGCGAAAGTAGCGGGCACATAAAACTCACAGTTAATGTTGCTTCGAAATGACAGCATTGCCTGGGGAAACGGTTCAGAACGAGAGGAAAGCGAAAGATTGGCGGACAATCAAATGAGAAAGAGAGAGAGAGAGAGAGAGAGAGAGAGAGGGAGGGAGAGCGAAATAAAGAGAGAGAGAGAGAGAGAGAGAGAGAGAGAGAGAGCAAGAGAGATAGTGGGGGGGGGGAGAGAGCGTAAAGGAGAGGAAGGGAGAGGCAGAGGGATCCAAAAAAAAAATACTGAAGTAGGAAGGAGGTATTTGACAAAATTGGAAACATAAAGGGAAAAAGAAGCCGCTAATTATGGAAAGTCAGACAAGATGCCTGCAAGATAGCTTTCGAAAAACCCTGGATGGAAAGGAAACGAAAACGCGCCGAGAATGTATGTACATACATTTTTAGTGACACTGAGTGAGTGGTCGAGGGTGGAGGCAAATTTGATTGGAGCACTACTCTCACTTCTAGAGTGGCCACGATGAAAACACGGCCCGGTCAGAAGCTTCTTCCTCTCAAAGGGCGGGTTCACGGAATTCACAGACTATACAAACAAACTTAAGCAGCACCCGAGAATGACCGCGTTATTGTACATGCGTAGTGACAGGAAAGTACATATTGTGAGGAGGGTAGGGGGGATGAGGAGGGAGAGATGGAGATGGAAAATAGAGAAAAAAAGAGAACAAAGCTGTAATAAATCAAAAAAGAGTAATATATGTAATTTAAAAGAAAGAACACAATTGAATCTTCATACGAATGACAATAGTTATATAAATGTGCTGTACTGAATACATATGTATGTGTCATTAGATATCGAAGACAAAGAGGAGACGCAAAAGAAAATTTTTTTTAAATAGAAATAAAAAGGAAAACGTCATGACAATGACAAGGTGAGCATGAAAATATTGTAAGACTGAAGCTGAGGTGAGAAAACCATTCCGAGTCCTGAATTCCGAGGAATTGAAAATAAAGATTCGTGCGATACTGCTTCACTGAATCTCGGCTCTCTTCTTGCCTCTTCTTGCCTCACCCGTTTCTTCAGCGTCGTGGCATCTCTTTTATAAACCTGCCGTTCTGATTTCACAATTCAGACTTTCTCTCTCTCTCACACTCTCTCTCACTCTTTCCCTCATACCTCTCTCTCTTACTCTTTCTCTCTTTCTTTCTTCGTAACCTCACTCTCTCACACTCTCTCTCTCACTCTTTATTTCTAACCTCACTCTCTCTCACTCACTTTCTCTCGCTCTCGCTCTTTGTCTCTCTCTCTCTCTCTCTGCATTCTCTTCTAACTGCCAAGTGCGAAACCTCGCTTCTGGCAAGAATCCAAAACCCATGCTACGGATAGCGAAAAGTGAGTTAGTCTCTTCCTTCGCTGACTTCGACGGGCATTCCGGCCCAGAGGCCAATTTCGTTGCGCTCTCGCTCGATCTTTCAGCGCCTCGTCATATTCTCTCTCTCTCTCTCTCTCTCTCTCTCTCTCTCTCTCTCTGTCCATCCATCTGTTCTTCTCTGCCCTTCTGACTCTCTCTACATCTCTCTCTCAACTAAATCTCCCTATGATTCTCTGATTCTCTCCTTAAATTTACACTCTCAACTTTACACATTCTATTTCTGTTTTTTCTTCTCTATCTCTGTCTCTTTCTCTCTCATCTAAACCCTCTCTATCTCTATCTCTCTTTCTCTCTGTCTCTCTCTTTCTTCCCCGCTCACCTCTCCCTTCCTTCTTCGCTGTCCTCTTATTGCATTTCCGTTCTTCTCTCCATCATCCTTGCTCTCCTTCCGAACCGGCAGCAGCATTCAAAGCCTTTTTTTATTTTTTACATATTTTATTGCTATATGCTAGGAACGTATAATCTTTTCTTCTTCGATTTTCTCTCTATCTCTCTCTCAGTCTCTCTCTCTCTCTCTCTCTCTCTCTCTCTCTCTTTTCTCACGCAGGTTTTCCCTTGCACTCGGGCAGACACAATAATGGGCAAACCGGCAGTTGACAGAAGTAAAGAGGCAAAATAATTATAGTTATGCACTTTATGGATGCATACTAGTAAGTTTAGCCATATTCATAGTAAGAGAAGAGATCGACTATGCGGATCCTGCTCGCTTACTTTGCCTTAGATGTAAAGAAAATAAGTTAATTAAAAAATCCTGCGACGACGTCAACATTGAAGTTACACATACATATACATATATCAAATCTTGTTATTATTCATGCAACGGCATTCCTACTTTTCAGCTCTTTTCTTAGAGAAAAGGCGAAAGAGGAAAAATACGGAAGTGACGGGGATGGAACGAAGAGGCGACGTATCAACCTACATACATACATTACTAATTCTCATATTTACACTTGTTTGCAGCCGAATTGGAGAATGAAAAGAGGGTAAAAATGTACATATATGTACATATAACTCTGCAAAAAACACATTTGCACCAAAGCAACAGAACTGTATGTACATGATAAAGAATTGCGGAGAATTAAAAAAAAACGAATAAGTATATGAGTTATTCTACTGCGAGTTCTTTGCGGGAAGTGCAAAGAGCCTGGAATCATGGCTAGGCACGAACGATATTGGAGAAGAGAGCGACTGGACACTGCCGGAGTCAGGAACTACATGATATCCCAGTGGAATAGAGCGGACGGAGTCAAGCTATATTTTTTTTTCTCTCTATCTCTTCTCTCTCTCTCTACTCCCTTTCTAGTATCTCTCTTCATCTTTCTCTCTCTCTCGCTCCCCTTCTCTCTCCTCTTCTTCTCAATTATTCTCTCATGACACCCTCTCACCCTCTTTCATCTTCATCTAATTGCTCTTTCTTCTGCCGCTTACTTTACATTTTTCCACGTTTTTTTTTCTCTCGCAACTTCATCATCCTCACGAAGTTAAAAAAAAAGGATATCATCGGTATAATCTCGTTATCTCTTGCCCGGCAAGCGGGTGACGTTTTCCATCCTTCTTTTTTCTTCTATTTCAATTTCCCCTTATTTCTACCTCTTTCTGTTCTTCTCTTTCTCTTCTCTCTCTCTCTCTCTCTCTCTCTCTTTCTCTCTCTCTCTCTTTCTCTCTCACTCTCTCTCTCTCATTCTCTATCTCTCACTTGCTATATCCTTTGTTTCTCTACTTCGGTCGCCTCTTTTTTTCTCCATATGCTTTCTTTCTCTCACGTCAGAACGACGAGGCTAAAAGAAAATGAGGGAATACAGCTAGAAGCCAGATCTGACGTCATGATTCGCTTTTGGTGGCAGAGAAGATAAAGAAGTTTCGTGACTTTCGGTCGCTTTTTCAAACTGGCCTCACGTGCCGCAGCGTTCGGAAGAGCATATTGTGAGAAGATAGAAATTAAGATTACGGATTCCATAGAAAAATTTCTTCTACATGAAAATGAACTCAAGATATTGAAGGTAAAGAAGTATAAGAAGCCGCAAATGTGACTGGCTATGAAAAAGCAAAGTGGTCTGCAAGAATAAGTATTTACAAGAAAACACACATGGAGGTAAACAGAAAATATAAAGATCTTTGGATCTCGACTAAAAGATTCTTTGACGGAGGAATTCCAGTTTGAACGCGCTTGAATGAAGCTGTTTAGCAGTGAAGTGGGCGCTGTCCTCGTGAGGAGGTGAATAGATGGAGTAAGTGGGAGTTTGTGCAGAGACTGGCAGACAATGGCTAACAATAAAGCTTTTATTCCCAATCCAATGCTTTTCTTGTCATTCATGGATTTACAATGTTTATTTTGAAATGAAAAATTTATGAGAAATTTAAGTTTGACTCCTTCTGCAGGAATACCTGGATAGGCCCGGATTCAACGACAAGTTCGATCTCGACGACAAACAAAGACCCTTCTTCTTCAACCACTTTCGACTCCCGACCTGAACTGTGTTTCAACACGAAACGAGAAACGCGATAAGAATTTATATTCTTATATGAGAAGCAATCAAAATACCTTAACACACAAACACAAGCCCGCAGGCAACAATAAATAGACACGAAACTCCTCGACCTGCCGCTCCTTGCGGCCTCCCGTCCAAAACAGTGACTCAGCATATTATGAGTCACCCGTAAAAGCATAAAACTATAAGCTACAATGTTATGACTAAAACATGGCTACACTATGATAAAACACTTAAAATGAATACAGGTCAATGGGGGCAGACGGCAGGGCATGACCCTGCTACAGGAGACTTTATGTACATAGCCATTTTCTTTAAATATTTTATTTATAGACATTAGGAATTCTTTGACATTTCCACTTCAGAATTCTAATAATATTTAAAATTATCTAATTAATTATATTTTAAAACACTATGCACCTTTGAATGCAAGACATTCATTGAAAGGTGAAGGAAAATTCAATAGCTTCCTAGTGTAAATCACTATTTGCGCACCAAAATGCATGACCAGAAACTACAAATCACAACATTTAAAATTCTTGACTTGTTATTTTCCAACCATTTCAATGATATTTTCCATGTTTAAATGTGCTTTGTTTTATGTTTTCATTATTCTGATTATCAAGTCGCTTGGTATACTGAGGTATTGCCCCTATTTCAGCCTGGAATCGGCCATAGCTGTGCCAAGTTCCTTGGCTTCGTGTAAGATAGTCCTCGACAATGTTCTTCGCTTCTGGCGATGGCCCCTCGCTATCGGAGGCGCCCACGAAGCAGCAGTTCTCAGCACGCTTCGATAAGGTCCGACATTTGTGCTTCATTTAAAGAAAATGCTGCGAAACGCATTGTCAATTCAAGCAAAAAAATTCTATGCTCGAGCAATTAAAACATTTTGAACGTGATATGTTTCGTAATGCATCAACGTTTTAAAGCTACTTTAAGCTGGCATTTAATTTCGCCAGCTGACATGCGTCGCTTTCTGCGCAATGCACACAGTTTAGCACAAAGCGCACACTTTACTCCCGTTGCTCTCTCTCTTTCTCTGTTGTTTTGTGCGTGATGTATTTCGCAACAGCTGTTAGTCGCCGTCTCGTGCTCTGTTTTCCCTCCGTTTTGAGCGTGATGTCTGGCGAAAAAGCGGCTTCCCTGGCTCTCCTCTGCCTCCCTGTCGTTTGTTTGTACGTGATCTCTTTCGATGGCTCTGAAGAAGGCGTGTATTTTCGCATGGTTTTCGAAAGTGGCCAGGCGTATATAAGGCAAGGCCTTGACCGCCGAGACCATCACAGCAACGATGGCTGCTTCTCTTCACTTCAAGCTTGCTTCGAGCACTGACCCAACATCTTTCACTCGTTTCTCGCTTCCATTCGACGGCGACATCGGCCGTTGCTTCGCTTCTCTTCGGAAGCATCTCGAGTCGCTTGGCCGCCGCGCCGAAGATCTCAGCTACATTGACGCGGACGGCGATGCGGTTGTCCTGGCTTCCACCGAGGACTTGGAAACGGCGCTCGAGCTCGTTGGCACCGACGTGAACACTCCACTTCATCTGATGGCCGAGCCAAGTTCAAATAGCCAGCGACGCCACCGCCAGCGATCGTCTTCAAGCTCTTCTTCTTCTTCGTCATCGTCCTCCTCAGATTCGGACGCAGACGCCAAAAATACCAAGAAATGGCTCAAGAAGGCGAAAAAGGCCGCCGGCAAGCGTGCCAAACTCCTGGCCAAAGCTCATAAGAAGGGCCGCCTTGACAAGAAGTCGTCCTCATCTTCTGACTCTGATGACCAGTGCATGGCGCACCATCTCCATCGTCATCACGGGGACCTCCGAGCAATGCTCGCTCGTGCCAAGTGCCGCTTCGGCGGACCTGGTCGCCACCCTGGCGCCGATCGAGGTCGTGACCGCTCCAGGTCCCGCTCCCAAAGTCGTGACCGCTGCCGATTTGGGGGCCTTGGGAAGCACCCCGAATGTGGTGTGGACCGTTCCAAGGGTCGGGACCGCTCCAGGTCCCGAGGTCGCGACCGTTCCCGCTCTCGTGGCTTTGACCGCTCCCGATCTCGTTGCTTTGACCGCTCCAGGTCCCGCTCCCACTCCAAAACTCGCCCTCATCACAAGCACCTTCATAAGATGGCACGCAAGTTGAACAAGCTGCACAAACTCCGTCATCACGGCCATCACCATGCCAAGATGCCACACCATCCATTCCATCACGGATACTTTGGCGAAGCTCCACCCCCGTTCCCTTTCCACGACCATCACGATGGCTCCGGTTTCGGATTCAACCATGGCGCTCACCCTCACCAGCCCTTCCCAGGAGGCCGCAGCGGCTTCGGAGGATTCTTTGGCGGTGGACGCGGGCGCGGCGGATATGGATGTGGGGGACGTGGCGGATTTGGAGGACGCGGCGGGTTTAGTCGCGGCGCTTTTGGAGGACGTGGCGGTTTCGGACGCTTCGGCTTCGATGGACACCACGCTGAAGCACCCTTCTAAAAAATTCATCATCATTTTCTAGCATTTTGTATTTATTGCTGTTTTTTTCCTAATATATTTATTCGCTGCATGTTTTATATATAAAAAATATAGAAAAAAAGCAAAAAAGCTTTAAATGTAAATAAAAAACCTAGAATCTCGTTATCTACTTTGCAATATTTGTTACTTTCCTTGTAAATTCTGCTTGCTAGAAGTATTAGTTTCAGACACTTACTCTTCGATCTGATATATTGTTTTCAATAACGTGTACTGTAATAAAAGTATATTACTTATGTCTTGTGTTTCTACATATCAAATGAAAATGATTAGTAACGAAATCGGCTTAAAAATGTGGATTAGGAATATCTTCTTGAGTTCCTTGTTGCCGTCATCGACCAATAAAGTTGAAATCTCACATTACGGTTCAGAAGAAAAGATAGAATATTTCCTGGTAATGCGTAAGTCTGCTTGATCGCATGCAAATGGTTAGAGAAATATAGAAGAAGAAAAAGTATTCGTCGCGATGAAACTGTGAATCGAGTTGACCGGAAATTGTTTTCTGGTTTGATTAGCATATCTATTGCGTATGGAGGAGGGAAGTTCACCTTTACAAAGTATTTGAGGATTTTTTTTCTAGATTTACTATTTATAAGTTTATTCCATAATCAGGGAGTGGGTGTTATTAATTAAAAATTTAAACAAAAGTGATTAAAATTTAAATCTTTTCCTTTAGTTCGGCTCGGATGCGCTCTACAAGCGGCGCGCGCTCTTTCCTCGTCGCTCGAGTGGAATTCATCTCTCGCTTTCGACCGTCCGCCTCGACAACGCCTCTTGCAATCAATGCTTTCCGCAGGTTCTTCTTTCCGCATGCGCTCAAACGCTTCATTCAATATTTCCACGTCAAAACAGATGATGAAATGTTTGGATTTCGAAGACTTTCTAATTTCTCTCTCGCTATTGCTTCATCATTTTTGAATACGTAATATTTCGAAACCCCGTACCGCACAGCAAATACTGATGAAATTATAGAAGAAAAAAAAGATGGTAAGGAGTAGGATTGTGTAAGATGCCCCACATCATCTCTCATAGAAAAACAAAGATGGGAAGGGATAGGATTGCGAAAGATGCCCTACGTCATCTCTCCTTTTATTGGCTCTGTTACAATCATTATCATGTTTCGATTCCCCATCCATCAGTCAAACGTAAGCAATCTCCATCATAGTCGTCCTCTTGTTATCTCTCCTCTCCTACAGAGTGTGTGCCTTGGACCCCCCCCCCCCTACCGTCACTACCATATCTTTATAGCATGTTATTCTTGTCAGTGCTGTTAGGTATGTGTACTTGGGAGTGATAGCAGTTTTTCCCGAGAAGTGTACTTTGCGTAGGGTATCACTACCCTTCAACCCCCCCCCCCCCTCCCCCCTCCTTCCATCATATTTTCTACCATGCTACCTACCCTCCCACTTATTTGCCACCGATGTCTCCTGAAAGTAACTGTCCATGTCATAACGAGCAGGTTGAAGAGAACAATGTCAGTTTTTTATTATGAATATTTATATTAAATTCAACAATATATAGCCACAGCAGAAAAATAGTTTTTTTTTTTTAAATATAGTGAGTATTTTCTTTTTTATGTGGAAATATTTTGCCATAATTACAGGCGAGTGTTCAACCTCAGCAATCCCATTACGTGGATCTTCTCGAGTTTTCTGCATTCGGAGGACTACCGTATCCACTGGCACCAGGAGTTGGCATTCCGAGCAGGTATCTTTTTCTTCTTCTTGTTCTGCTCTTCAAATCATGCATGCTATTATTATTATTTTTTAAACCATATTTAAATGATTATATCGGTCGCTCTATACTTGTAGCTTGAAAAGAAGGTTTTATTAGAAATTATTATATTGGTCGCTTTGTTTGACAATGAGAGAAGGCTCGATGGTATTCTTTGAACTGGTGGTTTGCATTTGTAGCCAGTGTATATTGGTTTGAGGACAGGGATGTTGCTTCGATTCCTTATTGATTTCTTTGTTTTAAAAACCAATTAACATTCAACTAGATGTAACTAGCCTTCGGCCCGGTCAATGGCCACCGGGGCTATCGCCCCGGTGGCCATTTCCCGATTTAAGAAGGTATAAGTGGGGGTCGTTAGTCCAGCGAGGGTTGATTTGTTGTGTTTGATTCAGGTTTCGCTCTTCTAGCAAAGAAAAACTTAGAGCTATTGCTAAGAAAAAAAAATTGGAGAAAAATGAGCCAATCGGACCCAAGCATCGGACGCCAGCACGCATTGGACGCCTGCGTCCGACACCTGCGAGCAGCCGTTAAAACAGCCGCCCTAAATGCTTCCTTAAGCGAGCCGAATTGCTTGATTGCGTTTATGCTCGGCCAGCCCCATCCAGCGGCGCAACCTATATTAGACGGTTTTTGCCACAGGCCATTTTGTGAAGGATTGCTGGCCCAAGCCCGAGTTCAATGGGAGGAGTGAACGTAATACCAAGACGAATATCTCTCTTTGTTTTTTATTCTTATATCTTTTATTCTTATATCTTATCATTATTACTAATATTATTATTATTATTATATGTGTGAGTCGCTTAGACACGGTAGATTGGATGCATATACAATGAATTCGCAAACGCAATCGAAAAGCACTTGATCATGCATGCACTTGACCACGCACGTAGTATTAAAACCTTTAGAATGGCTCTTTTTATTTTATTTTCTTTAGTTAAATAAGATTTATAAATAGAAATTAAGTTTTCCAAAATGTGCAAAAACTTTGTACTCGGCCGGGCATCGAACCCGGGTTCTTTGGACATCTCAGTGAGCTCCTTAGTATTAGACCAAAGAGGCTTGCTGATGACTTCACTCTGCCTTTCCCAAGTCAGCGGTGAGATGTTAGATGCAGAATGGCAAAGAAACGAGGCTCATATTCACGTTCGTGCCCATATCTTCGTGCAGAAGTATCGGATTTTCATAATCTTGACGGCAGAGAGCTTGTAATCCGCGACTCTCTTTAGAACTAACTTATGAGCCAAAATTCCAACTCCTTGCCCCTAAAAAAAATACTGACCTACGAAATATCGATTTTTCCAGCGGTACCATATGAAATAAAATAGCTCATTATACTGCTTTTTTCATCCTTATGCCATTAAAAATAGTCCCCCCGAACGTTAACTCGAGTATCAGGCCTAAATTTGCACGAGAACATGGTCGACCCCATATGTAGATCAAAAATGCATTTTACGCAAAAGTTTTGTGTGAGAGAATTGTTACTCTATTCCTAAGCTACGGATTGGTATATAAGATGTAGCCATATGTTCTAAAACCGAGGAAAAAAATGTCAGGAAAGTGACCTAAATTTCACCTCACCCTCAGGGCACTTTCCCGGAAACCCAGCCTAACCCAAATAGGCTCATATGGAAGCCAGTTCAATTCTTAACAAGATGCTCCTAGTCCCATCCCGATACGGTCCCTACTTCTTCAGATATAAAAGTTCAAAGTTGGTCCCTAACAAAAAAAATTTCCAGTTTTATCGATTTTTCAGATATCCCCCATGCGCAAAAGTTAACAAGTCATACATTAAAAGATGCGCATTGAAAAACTGCATCTATAGAACCCGACAATCAACCAATCGTTTTTACAGATTTTGAGAAAAGGGCAAAAACATGCGAAAAAGTGCCCATTTTAGATAATCCATTCCCACCGATCTACCAATCGATCTACGGAATTGAACTTCTGGTCATTGGTAGATTCCCCCATGACGAATCGACTACTATTTTTGTTATTTTTGTAGGTGCCCTAGAAAATGAGAAATTCGGCCTCAAACTTTCTCGAGTGACACCCCTTTGCGGCGCCGGCGCCAACCAAAAATTTCCAAACCCTCATAGGACGATAGCCGAGACTTCAATGTACCTTTCTGGAAAGTTCCTGCCGCCCACAGGAAGCAATCTGCCGTAACCAGTCAATTACGTTTTTACGTTGTTTATCTAATAGAGAGATCTGTTAGGCCCTCCTACCTTCTCTCTCCCTCTCTCTCCCTCTCTCACTCTTCTCTGCCGTCTCTCTCCTCTTCCTTTCTCTCTCTCTCTCTCTTTCTTTCTCTCTCTCGCTCCCTCTATCTCTCCCTCTCTCTCTCTCCCTCCCTCTCTCTCTCTCTCTCTCTCTCTCTCCCTCTCTCTCTCCATCTCTCTCCCCTCTCATTTTCTCTCGCTTTCCCTCTCTCTACCTCTCTCTTCTCTCACCCCTCTCCCTTTCTGTCCTTCTGTTATTGCTCAAGCAGTATCCACCATTCCTATAGATGGGCAGCCGACCTTCGCTACACGTGGTCCACGCCCCTTCCTCATCGCTATCCAGCAATTCACGATCAAGTACTCCGTTCGAAGAGGTCAGCTTTGTTATTGATTATTTATGAGTTTTTTTAACGGTTTTCCTTTAAAAAAAAAAGAAAATATATTTAAATTCTGGATTTTGCATCGAAAAACTAAACGAAAGGAGAATATGCTGTAATAAAATAGAGCCTATATTATAATAAGAAATCAAGCCAACTTTAGTTTTGATCAGACGGAGATTCTTTTTTTTCTTAAAGAAGAAAGAAATGCGCATCATTTTTTTCTTTCCATATTTTTACTAATCGAATCATAGCTTAAAATGGGGCGCCCAAATGCCCCACGAAGGATGAGCGAACACAAGCTTTTTCGGACTTCATGCATATTATTCAAGCTAAAAATAGCTAATATATTCAATTACATGTTGATTAGGCTCGAAATGTAGATTTTTTTTACCAGGAAGGATGACTGAAAAGTTGTCAAGGCAGTTGGCTTTTAAGCTATGAATCGAATAGAAATGTATGATAAATGCTAAGTGAATTTTACTGTACTTCTTTCTTTTACTAGATAAATAAGAAAGAAAAAGAACTAAATTACCGTAATTCTAAGAGTACTGTAATTGCAGAGTGACGTCGACGCTTGAACGAGTGGCCGACACGACGAGTGGTGAAGGAGGAGAAGAGAACGGTGAGCTGATGAGGAAGCTGAGAGCTCGCGCGGCAGCTGCCTTCCTCGAGATTCGCGCGAGCTTGTCCAAGATTGTCTGCAAGATTGCGGCATACGTCCTGTTTAAGGTACGGTAGATTACGGTATATACAGTAGTTACGAGGAATTTATTGGTACTAAAGATTGCATTTTTCCTCATATATGAAAAGCAGATTTTTACGAGGACAGTTTTTGGCACCGACGAGTTTATTATCTTCATCTATTAAAAAAGCTCTCTTTTTCGCCTATGTTGGTTTTCACCTGGCACTTTATATTAATAGTTGGCAGAAGGTAGCTTCTTTTGATCCGAGGATGGCCTCATAGTCACAATCAGTACAAACAATAATTATTTTTCACGTGTTTGTTTTATCATTATTATTATCATTGTTGTTATTAGTATTATTATTAGTATTAGTATTATTAATTTAGGTTTTTCGCCGACTCTGCGCAAATATTCAAGTGGTGCCCGCGCAGTTTGAACGACTGAAGGAGGCTGAAGAGGTGCTTGGCTACTACTCAATATTTAATTACAACTTTACAGAAGTAGAAGAATATAGTCTATAAAGAGGTAATCTGACATAAAACTATAATTATACTAGTAAATTTTCCATGATTTATACTTGAATCTGATGCCTTTTTATATGCCCTTTTTAGCTTCCATTTTGCTAACTTAATATTTTTTAAAGTCTTGTTCTTCGGTGACAAATTCATATTTTACTTACATAATGATGTAATAAGAAATTAAATATAATTCAGCCATCAACTAGGAAATTTTTGGCGGGATATTTAAAATACTATATTTGCAGTCCGGCGTGCCGCTTCTCTATCTGCCGCTGCATCGCTCTCATCTCGACTATCTTTTGATCACTTGGGCATCCTGGCACTTTGGCCTCCGTCTCCCGCACATTGCCTCAGGCGACAATCTAAATCTCTCGGGATGCGGGTTGGTATTTTTCTATTTATTTCGGTTAATTTCACGTTCTTCTTGATATCGTGTTTTAAAATAAAGCAAAATATAATAAGTAATAAAATGATTTGATGTATTTTTTTTAAAGATTATGGTTTAAATAAAACTGTAAAAAGCAATTAAAATTACTATTGTATTTATAAAGATGGCTTCTCCGAGCGACGGGCGCCTTCTTCATTCGACGCCGTCTGACAGAGGAAGAAGACAGAGGAACCGAGGACGAAGTGTACAGGGCAGTGCTACACTCGTACATTGAAGAGGTACTCGGAGAGAAGCAAGCACTCGAGTTCTTCCTGGAAGGCACCAGGTTGGAGAGAGAGAGGGAAAGAGAAGAGAGAGAGAGAGAGAGTGCAAGCGAGAGTGAGAGGAGAGAGTGGAAGAGAGAGAGAGAATGACATGAAAAAAGAAGCATGGAAAATTTGTATGAATTCAAGTTATATTTTTCTCCATTGAGAAACCGCTTCGGGAAGCCGCTGCTGCCCAAGAACGGCCTCATTTCGAATGTCATCGAGGCAGTGAATAGTGGTACGAGAATTACAACTTTTTTTATATATTAAATAAGAATTGCCTAATAGGCCTAGGAGGATTTAGTATTAATAGTATTAATAATGCCAAATCCGTTGTTTTGAACGCTTTCTTCCGCTTTCATGGAAGAAAGGGTTATTCGAGCATGTCTTAATATTTAATTTTTCTTATATATCTATGCTCTTTTAGCAGTCCAGAACAAGGGAAATTTGTCTAAACTGAATCAAGTCTTAAACAAGATCTACCGTTTAACTTTACCATTAGTCTTGACTGTATGACTAACCTCAACATTTTGCCGTAACACTTTGGCTTTTTGAGTATTAAAATCTTTAAAACTTTAGGCAGCATTCTAAACGCGTCTTAAACTTGTTCCTTAACAACATCAACCTTATCACTTACCTTACTCTCTCATAAACTTTAGGCAGCATTGAAGACGCGTCTTAAATTTGACCTTAACCACCTTAACCTTAACACTTGCTTACCTTACCCTCGCATAAACTTTACGCAGCATTGAAGACGTGACCTTAACCTTAACCTTTACAATCTCAACTTTGTTCTAAACCTGAACACTCTGACCTTAATTCCTCCTATTTTAGGCAGCATTGAAGACGTCTTCCTGGTGCCAGTATCGATCACGTACGACCAAGTGGCCGAGGGCATCTTTCTCAACGAGCTCATGGGCATTCCAAAGGTTGGTTTTTTTTATTTGTCCCTTTTTTCAATTTTTATTAAATTTTTGTAGATTATTTCAAGGAAATGCAGCCAAAAACAAAGAAAAAATATTGACCGGGTAACCAAAAGAAATGTTTAAAAATTATACTGGTGGTTTGCATTTGCTGCCATTCGTTATTAAGCTTTGCGAATGCTATCTCTGTTGTTAGGTCATCGTATTCTTCTACTAATTACTAGCAAAATAATGCAATTATTTATTAACTAATAAAATCTTCAGAGAATATCTCGGAAATGCGAAATGTCTTTTACTTTAAGACTCGTGAGAAGCTGTGGACCGTGCTGAGGAACATCTTCAAAGGCTTTGGCGTCTCGCAACGATGCGGTATCGTGAGGATGAACTACGGTACTCCGCTCAGACTGACGGTAAGCATGCTTACATGCTGTTTTGTACTCGTTTTTATTATTATCATTATTTATTAATTTAAAGAATTTAAACCAATTTCAATGGATCTATTTATAAAACAATGATATACAGGTTTTATGCGAAATATATCGTCTCTTTAAATAATTTAGCAAGAAATGAAATAACAGCTGCTATGAAAGGAAATACGCTTTTTTACAGTTTTAGTGCAGGACTTGCAGGAGTATACACTTTAATTGTAACATTTATTATATTACTATTACTATTTTAGCCACGCCCACTTGCAGGAGTACATCGCGGCCATCTCAACCACGACCACAAGCGCACGCGTTCAGCCCGCCTCAGTAACGCCGGCAAGCGCTGCGGTCGCGTCGCGGCTCCGTCGCCAGCCAACCGTCGCCAACTACCGCGAGCTGCTGCCGTGGCATCGCGCGCCACCAGAAGTGGTCGATCGGATGGTGGTGCGCGGCATCGGAGTGCATGTCGTGCATGGTGAGGGTTTCTTTTTTTTTAACAGTTTTATTAATTAGGTTTTTATATGTTTTAAATAATTTTATTTAGTAGGTCCACTGATTTTTGGATCTTCCCGATGTCATATTTTTGGACACACTCAGATTTTTGCAGATTAATTTTAATTTTACTCTAGTCATTTTGCTTCACGGACCCAAAACCCCCTATCCCATCTTCTTTTCCCAAGTGGTCGGCAGTTTCATTTATTCACGTACTTTTTTTGGGTGGTAAAACTTATAATTGGTTCTTCAGAAGCTACGATGCTCGGGTCATGCCACGCGTCCTCAGTGGTGGCCGCCGTCCTTCTCTGCAAGTATAGAGGGGGCGGGGCCAAGGAGGATGTCGAGGGAGATGTGCTGTGGATGTGCAATGAGTTGATAAGGACGGACTGCGAGGTTAGAGAGAGAAATAGAGAGAGAGAGAGAGAGGAGAGAGAGAGAGAGACGGAGGGAGAGCGAGAGAGATAGTGAGGAGAAATAGAGAGAGAGAGAGAGAGAAAGGAAAGAGAGAGAGAGAAAGGGGAGGGAGAGAGAGAAAGAGGGATGGAGTAGTGGAGGAAGAGGGAGAAAGGAGAGAGAGAGAGAGATGGAGTAGAGGAGGAAAGAGAAAGGAGAGACAGACAGGGCGAGAGAGAGAGAGAGAGAGAAAGAAAGGAAAAAGAGAGAGAGAAAGGAGAGACAGAGAGAGAGGGAGAGGGATGGAGTAGAGGAGAAAGAGAGAGAAAGGAGAGACAGAGAGAGAGAGAGAGAGAGAGAGAGAGAGAGAGATGGAGTAGAGGAGGAAGAGAGAGAAAGGAGAGACAGAGAGAGAGAGAGAGAGAGAGAGAGAGAGAGAGAGGATGGAGTAGAGGAGGAAGAGAGAGAAAGGAGAGAGAGAGAGAGAGATAGTGAGGAGAAATAGAGAGAGAGAGAGAGAAAAGAAAGAGAGATAGAGAAAGGGGAGACAGAGAGAGAGAGAGAGAGAGAGAGAGAGAGAGAGAGAGATGGAGTGGAGGAGGAAGGGAGAGAAAGGAGAGGGGGAGAGAGAGAGATGGAGTAGCGGAGGAGAGAGAAAGGAGAGACAGACAGGGCGAGAGAGAGAGAGATAGAAAGGAGAGAGAGAGAGAGAGATGGAGTAGAGGAGGGAGGATGATAGAAAATGAAAAGGCCAGCTGGATTTATTTTTTATTTTTTGAAATTAACGTTTAAAACTCAGATGATACAGAGCACTATTTTATTGTATTGTTTAAGGGGCGCAGCGAAAATATTACTTGTCACTAATTAAATCCTAAGTCCGTAGTATTTTTTAACACAATTTCATTAGTTTAAATTCTTCGTTGATTCAGGTGGTCGGATTCAATCCGGAAGAAACGTCTGGTCGGAGCATGCTTGAAGTATGTTTATTTTAATACTATAATAATATTTTTAAAAATTTTATTATGTTATTTAAGCCGTACACTTAACAGGCAGTAACTTGAAGTTCTTTATTTGTTAACCCATCTCGTTACATTTTTCTCAGGGAAAATTCTGTTATGGATTTCCAAAATTTTGGGCTTTATTTAACGTAAATTAATGCTAGGCTTTAGGTATTCTCTGAGATAAAAAAGATTTGAATATATGTTCTAATTATTCTAACTACCGTAATCCTTTGTCATAATCTTTTAGTACGGTGCCCTACTACTGGCGGACAGCATCGAGAGTTTCAGCGTGATGGAGGGCCGAGTGGTCCAGGAGGGCGAGGAGCTAGAAGAGGCGGAAGATGAAGGCGAGAAGAGAGGAGTTATGATGGTGCGCCCCCTTCTGACCCACCGAGCACTCGTTCGGCTGGCATACGGTAGAAATGGAATTTTACCGTACGTCGCACTCAAGGCGGCTGTTGGTCAGTGGAGTGGTTTTAAAATACATTTGTAAAATTAAAAAAAAGACGAGTGCTTTTGTCTGCACTCTTGTTTTTATTTTAAAAATAAATGATTCTTTTTGTATGTGGAATAGTAATATTATTGATTTTCGGAGGGTGATGATAAAAAATATAAAAAAAAAAGATTTAAAAAATATATCTACAGGCCTCGCCTTCTCGCGTTATGTCGTAGGCGAAAGGGTGAAGCTTTCCGCCCTTGTCAACGAAGTCATCGACATCTGTGGCTGGATGCATTTCGAGGCTATTTTCTGCAAGGTATGCTTAAAAAATTTTTTTTAAATTATTACATTTACAAAATTATTAAGCTTCTCTTATGTGCAAGTCGCTTTTTTTAACTCCTTTAAAAATGTTTACTTTTCGGATTGCAAGATGACCAGAAATATTCCCCTTCAATACGAGTGGTTTTTGAGAACTGTAATTACAAGCTGGTTCATCTTCAGTCTTCTTGCTTGCAATAGTCTTGTCTTACACTTTTTGGGGGAATTATATGAAATTTGTTCTAAAAATCCGCAAACTAAGTAAAATCCAACCGTGGTAGTTAGCAACTATTTGGGTTCTATTGAACCAAAAAAAATTGTTTTCAGTTGCAGTATATACATTATATATTTGCTAGTTCTTTTTGTAGATGCCTTGTAACATTTTTTTTCTTAGATATTTTTATTTAGAAAAAAAACGGTGAGATAAAATGCGTAATTCCTAAGGAGCACAAAAATTGATTCCAATTTTCCTGACCATTCTAGTCGCGTCTGTCTAAATCGCATGCTCTCTCTCTCCTCTCTCTCTCCTCTCTCCTATCTCTCCTCTCTCCTATCTCTCCTCTCCTCTATTTGTTTATTTATTTATTTATTCAATACATCGTTATTATGTGACAACATTTAGAAATATTGATCGAGAAGGATAACCAGATTGAATTGTAAAAGTTGAGATGAAAATGCAATGCACCGCGGAGAAGGAAATAGGAGAGAGAGAGAGTGAGAGAGAGAGAGAGTTAACTGAATGAGAACTATGAATAGGGGTGGAGGTGGGTAGATGCAGCCAGCCGATCGCCTCGACACCGAACTGGGGTTGGCAAGTTCCCAGTTTGGTATGTACGTGGGGTGCGCGACGTCCCAAGGAGGTGGCAAGGCTCCATAGATGTACATACGTGTGCGAGCTGTGCACAACTGAGCATCGAGGGACCAGCTGCTGATTGAGGGTTAAATATCTAATGGGAATGATTACGTATATGATAAGGAGTAAAATTCTTAGATAAAAAATTCTTAGATCTCTCCTCTCCTCTCTCTCCTATCTCTCTCTCTCTCTCTCTTTCTCTCTCTCTCTCATTTTCTCCTTGTGTCCGGCAAAAAATTGCGAATTCAAAATTGAATTTTGGCTCCTTAAATTGAAATTATTGTTTAATCTTTGCAATGTAAGAGATGCGGCAAATAGATTAATATATTTGGTATTCTGTGATTTTTTTGTCTCTTTGAAGCCATGCGAATCGTTGCGTGAGCGCATCCTGGAGACGTTGATCGGGAAAGAGAACGAAAAGGAAGGCGAGGGAGGAGGATTCGGATCGATGCAGAGCGGTCTGCTTGAATGGAACCTCGATGAGGAGGACGGATGGAGAGGAGTGCAGGAGGAGAGAGATGGAAGGAGGGAGGAGAGAGTCATTACGGAAGGAGACTGGATCATGGTTAGGTGGCGGGTTTTTTCAGTTAATTAATTTCATAAATTTATTTTAATAGCAAGATTGAGAAAGGAGACTAGATCATGGTTAGGAGTTTTTTTAATATAAATTTTTTAAGGTTGCATTAATAGTAAAGTGCTAAAGAAGTGTGATCGTGGAATGAAAACTGAATAGTTGTTATCTTAGAGGTTTCATTTGTTTTATTAAAAAATATATTTATTACTTTGTTGAGAGATGGACGATTTATCATGGCTGATATCTCTGCTCCGCCCTTTCTTCCAGTCATAACTTGATAGTTTTGGAGTTTTGTTCTCTCTTTTGTTTGTCGGATTTAATTTTATAATTTTGTAAGCCGATAGGACGCGTGGTTTACATGGCGCTGTCAGAAATATATGCAAAGTGGATTCCACGAACTTCGATTGAAGAGACAAGATGTTTAAAAAAAATTATACCTGTGCTTTGCTTGAATATTGTATAATGTTAATTTCAATTTTTTTTTGTTGTTGAAGATGAGATCTGCCATGAGCCGTGACGTGATTCTCTTCTACTCGAACATGCTCCGCCCCTTCTTCCAGTCGTACTTCCTGATCGTGGCAAGGCTTCGCGAGTATGCAAAGGAGAAGCACAATGGAGAAGGGGAAGGAAGGAAGATCAGAGGTAAGAGATTCTGTCTCTCTCTCTCCCTCTCTCTTCTCTCTCACTTGCTCGATCTCTCTCGCCCCTCCCCTCTCTTTCTCTACCCTCGCTCGCTTGGATTCTACCTTTCTCTCTCTCTCTCTCTCTCTCTCTCTTTCTCTCTCTCTTTCTCTCTCTATTTCTCTACCCTCGCTCGCTGGCACTCTCACCGTTCTCTCTCTCTCTTCATCACTCTCTTTCTCATCGTCTCTCAATCTCTTGCACCTGAGCTTCTTCGCTTACTTACATCCCCTGATCAAACAACCACCACAAATTCCTCCAACATTGGGTGTAGTATTATTATTGTTTCCATTCTGTTTTGTCTCTATTACCGATAATTTAAATTAGAAGTAATTTAAAAGGGTAATGAAATTTCAAAATCTTTCCTATCTCATTTCCGATACGGCATTCATACGCGAAACGATCAAGCACTACCTCTTTGCTCACGCCAATGACACTCCCTTCGCTGTCATGTGTCAGTTCTCTTTATTTATTTATTTATTTATTAGCCTTATTTATTTATTATCTTTTTTTTATTTATTTATTAGCTTTATTTATTTATGAATTAATATAGGTTGCTTTTGTGGCACTGTCAAGAATTTTTTAATGTTTTTTTTCACCTAGTTTTACATTGAAGAATGAGTTAGAAAACGTTAAGAATTAGTTGTAGAAAAAAAAAGAAGATTTTATTTTCAATTTTAGTGGATTCCATCAACTCGGACTCGATGAAGAACGCGCTGAATGTGCTGAAGGAGCGCGGGATCGTCGAGGCCACGCCCCTTTTGGCACTGAGCCAAAAGGCAACGTCATCCGGTGGTCTCGAAGCGATTGAACAAGAGCTCCTTGGAATTCTGTCCATTACACGTTGTTGACCAGTGTTGACCAATTCTCAAAAGGTTTCCGCATTAGATACTGTAGACACACTAGAATTCTTGTTTATTCTAGTCAGCATTCATAATTAGGTTCGGGGAAAAAATATAATAAAGACCTGTTTTAGGTCCCGTTGTTTAAAGAATGTTGTTATCACAAAGTGGAAATAATAGTTGTTGTTTTGAATTTGTTATTGTCGTGTGCTTTTAACATCGAAATCCGACGCATAATCTTGTGCTAAACAAGTCCTCTTCCCCGCTCAATATCTCAAAAGAGTTCTGTTTTAAGAAACAGTTGTGTACAAAACATAATTCGTGTTGTATGTGTGGATGTATGTGCAAAATGAATCTATTAGTGTTTTTGAGTTTTAATCTTATAAAGGTTTTCTTGAAGGCGAGTTTTATCACAGAAACAGCACCTTTATGGAGAGAAGGCGAATGAGAAAAATTTTGTACGGGCATAAAATGATAAAAGCTAATATCGAGCTGCAAACAGAACACAGAAATGCATAAGAAGAGAAGGTGAAATTGCATAAACAACATGTGTCATCATGAGAATATGTTAAAGAAAATAAATGAAAAAAATAAATTAAAAAGAAATTAGAGCTATTGACCAGTTCGACAACGGGAAAAAGGCCTCTATTAAGAGGCTTCCTGAGCAAGATTTCGCTGTGGGT